>JAGTTF010005311.1:16218-42315 GCA_019095985.1 Streblospio benedicti | reverse complement strand
CCAAAACCCCTTCCTGGAAAAATTTGAATTCCAAACCCTTTTTGGGCCTTTTAAGGGCTGTTTTTTTTTAAAATTTCCCTGAGAACATTCTGGTAACTGATTGAGCTGTTTCTTCACATACCATGTCCACTTTTAGTGAGCAAAATCACAGAACGCACACCACCAAAAGTGGAATAGATGCTTACAGTCAACTTCTGCGTGAATACAGCAGGAGAAAGAAAGATAAGCTTCCCCACATCGGCTCCCACAACTTTACGACAATTTACAGTTGTACAATCAGTTTTCCCCCCCTTACAATCCCAGTATATTGATGGTGTGTGTATTATTAAAAATGTGCTTGTACCTCTCGGATCAAAGCGCAGCGTTTTTAATATGCTGCATCTTGACATCGTGGACATTTACGCTCCAAGCTCATTAATCGCACTGTTTCCATCAATCTAAATATAGTCAAAAAGCAACATTTTCCATTAATGAAAGTACATCAGGTTTTGCGTATGTATAAAATTAATCGCCCCCTTAATTACACTGTAAGTAATAGAACATACCCAAACAAGACGTGTGATTTATAACCACCATGTGAACCTGCTAAATTCAATACAAACAGTTTAAAGTAGTTTAACACCCCCACCCCCCCCACCGGACCCCCACCCCCGTTCCATGGTCCTTACCTAGTCATAAGCTGAAAAAAGTCGTGGGTATTGACGACTAGGTCCCGAGAAATATGCAAATCTTTTACATAAAATATTTTCCCATTCCACCAGGTCCAGACTAAATTGGGCAACAAGATCCGACATGGTAAAAACTTGATAATGACTTGGTAACGACTTGGTTCAGACATGACCATGACGTGATTCCGACCATGGCGACAAGGTAAGACCAAGAAAATTTGTAGGGTCTTAACGTGGTTTGATGCTGGTTACGATCGGAATGGGGATCCATACCAGAAGTTGTGACCTAGTCTTGAGCTAAAGGGAATGAAGATATAAGGTCCCAAGATGCTCCCGACCAAGGAGACTAGGTAACGACATGGCCACGACTTGGTTTAAGACCTGGTCAACACTTGGTAAAGACTGATAATGACTTGTTAACGACTTCGTAATGATTTTTTTTTATTGATTGTTGAGGTCGACAGCAAACCATGGCGACTTTTTTTTAGATCCACCTGCATGCAGCAGAATAGCCGATTTGCACAACTATTTACTAACTTACTTTATCTGCCTAGCAACCACTGACTGCCCCAAGCCTTCTGTTTCATAGTGTTTACACAAAGGTTACATGTAAATCTATATTTTTCATACGGAAATAGCTTTGACTCCATAATATTTTATGTTTTCTATATTTGTAACAACAATTAAAAAGCTGTAGAAAGTAGTTGATAATTTTATCATTAATTTTTTTAACCACAAAAAATCAAAATCTCCTATTATCGGAAAAGTTGTTGGATTTCTTCCGTATACATAAATATTCATTGAAATGATTATTGCGTGTATGTGTCATAATTCCTGACATTGTGAAAACTACAATACCTTCAACTGTCATCAATTATAGAAATATCATTTTCAGATATACCCTTATAATGATGGCTACCAGTGATAACACATCATTTTGAAACTTTGACTACCATGAAGACAGGTTTCTAGACGCGTAGTGATAAAATTGCATGCAAGTACATGAAATACTTTTAGAGATAACCCCCTAATTCTGATTCTATTCATTACCTCAAAATAGCAATACATCATATATACAAGACTGCTTCAAAGCCACCTTATTCTACTTGCACATTATGACAACCCCAATGAACTCGTGTATATAAAGTGAAATTTTGTTATTTATCTATTCTGTAATTATAATTAGTCATACTCAAATATTTATTAAGTTATTGACTAAAAACTGTAGCTGCTCTATGAAAACTCCATCTATTTACAATGGTTGCTATGCAAAAGCTTGGCGGCTACAGCAGGTGCCCCGTGTACATTATGTCAATGTCAAGGACGTGTGCGCATGGGCTAAAAAAAAATCGCCAACTATCGCCGGTCTCCGTGGACTTTTCTTTGGGAAAGACTAGATAACGACTTGCTGCCGACTATGGAGACTGGATAACCACTTGGTAAATTAAAGACATTCTGGCGCCATGGTGCCGACCACCCAAAAATGACGAATCATTATCTAGTCATTTATCCAGGTAACGACAAATGGAACGGTTGGGTGGAGTGGGGGTGTGGGGTTTCAAGGGAAAGTTACGATTATTTAGAAGAAGTACCATTAGCATCATTAATGAAATCCCAGCAATCCATTCGAATAATTGATAGATACCAGCTGCCAGCTAAATTGAACTATGCTTTCTTGTGGCAAATGATGATTTACATTACGCTGTAAATAATTGAACATACCCAAACAAGATGCCACGTAATTTTTATCCTAACCTGCCATCTGAACCAGCTAAATTGAACTCTTAACAGAATAAAGTAGTTCCCGTCTAAAGCATCGTTTCCGTAAAACGTGACGTAACAAGGTAGTTGCAGTTGCAGCTCAAAAATACACAATTTAATTGAGAGAATCTGCTCTACATTTGTGAAACCTACCACTGTATAAATTCACATGCGTGCAATATTCACTGAAGCAAAACCGCTACTTATCAAATCAATCCCAAGAGTCAATCCCAAGATTATCAAATTACAACAAAAGACAACCAGTATGATTTTGTCGTTCTCTTTGACGGGGCCTTGCCTCAGCATACCGGGCTGATATCTCAGGGGCTTGTCCTTGTCAGCTGAAACATCACACCTGGCATCAAGTGCAACACTGACAAGGAAACATCACAATACATAAGCACCAATAATGAAAATAAATTGTAACAAATTTACATGTTTCCCATGGATCCATATATCTGAACAACTCCCATTCCATATTTGATGGCAAAACTACCTCTGTTCCAGATTTGACCTTGCCATCAAGGATGTCCTCAATGTCCTCATCCATCAAGATGAGTCTGGCACCAGTTTGCTCCTCCATACCCATACAGTCACATGCTCGGAACCCTAGAGGCCGCCCATCTACCTCAATCAACAGCTCCTGGTACTGAAATGAAAATCAAAATATGAGTGATTTATTATGTCTAAAATTGTTTGTAAAAAATATCTATATGTTAAAAAAAAATTATCTGTGTATTTTCTGCAATTTATCCATCTATAATTGTTTTTCTGCATGTGTAACATACAAAATACTTTATACTCATCAACGTTACATAAAAAGCAATGCTGAATCACATAATTTTGTGTGTGATCAAAAATTATTTCAGTTTTGTCTTCCCTCCACACCACCTTGCGGGTGCAGCTCCCCCACCGTCACCCTCCTCCACCCAGTGATCTGAGATGCGCTGCCATTGAACACTTTGTCCACACTCGAGATGAAGCTCGACTTGCCTGAAAAGTGCAGCTGACTTTTTCACTTAGATATTACTGTATGCATAAGCAGATACAGGTATTTGGAAAAAGGGGGGCACACTTAAGGAAAAAAGGGGGGGCGCACGTTGGGATTTCATGAAAAACCCAATGAAAATTACGTATTTTGGTGCTAAAAGGGGGGCACCTGCCCCCGCGCCCCCCCCCCCTGGATCTGCCTACGTGTATGTACACTTTTCCAACTAGAAATCTAAAGATATGGGAATGCTTGCCATAACAACTGAGAAATCTTGACTCTGGTTGACATTTGTTGATGAAGTAAGTTGTCATAATGTATATAGATGATATGCAAGGAAAGACTTAATGAATGCAGCCATAGAAAATAAAATAAATTTCAATGCACTTGCAAATTATAGACTGAGATTTTATTATTATTTACATTACATTTCTGCACTCAAAAAATTGACATAAATGAAAAAACTAAACTACGAAAATCAAAAGATGTTTGATTACTATAAAATATGAAATGCTACAAGTTGAAATATCAAGTTAATTCTGACCTGCCCCTATGGATCCTAAAAACAAGATTTTCGGCGACCTTACAACATTCAGTTTCTTGCTTTTGAAGTTCAACACTTCAAGTCTGATACATTGTAGACTCTACAGTTCAAAAAAAAAAAAAAAAAAGATTTTCATTGTTATGGTCTGCATTTTTGGGCAGTAGAATGTCTACAACACTAACATATGTTCCCAATAATTTACACTGCACATTGTATAAAGTTTTTTATAACCAATTTTTTGGTGAACCTTAGAAATTTCTGCTTTTATATTTTTGGCCAATTGTAGTTCCATCTAGTGACTCCTGCCATCAACTGCTGCCATCTATTGACTTACAATGGAAGTACATAATAATGCTTAATTTTAGTATTATGACACTCAGCTTTATTTTAGAGATTAATGAATAATCAGCACTTACCTCCTCATCGAAGTCTGACTTGGCCTCCACGGCCTCGGTTGGTTGTCCATCTCACCAGCCAGACTGAAAATAATAGAACGCAACGCAATAACCTATTCATTGAGACCACTTGGGTAGATCACTCAGGAATGGTCCTCAAGAGGACTTGATAGAAAGGTGGTCTCTATGGTGGTATCATCTGACCTAGAGATAAATTCTTTCATAGAGATGGTCTCTTTTACATAACCACTATACAAGATATAAAAGTTTTTTTTGCAATCATGCGCCCTCTAGGGGGAAATACAACCGATTAATGGAAATACTATAATTATTATAATCCGCTCCACCCAATGAAGATTGCAAAAGGGACAGACTGCATGGTAGATTGTAATGGAGAAAACGGACACTGCCAAAGAAGGTGTAGTGTATTTACGACTGTGCATAGGGTGTGAGACAAATGTACAGAAAACGTGTCTACATTGGGGAAACTGGCAAGTCGGCATATAAGAGGGTAGAAAAGCACATGTATGCTATACAAATTACCCAGGGGACACACTATGTGTTTCCCAACCATTAAAGATCACCAGAAGAACAATATGTAAAAATTTAATTTGAATGTGTTACTATCATTTAGAAAACCGTTGGAGACGGGTTAGGGGAAGGGATTGAAATTAAAATTGATTACAAAAACAATACCATCGAGGCAATGAACAGTAATAAGTTAGATCACTTCCAGCAGCCAGAACAGTCAAGTTCAATTCAATTCTGAATTCTAATGTTTTTTTACAGACTATAATTCAATACTCTGATAGTAATACCCATTGTTAATTAATTATATGGTGTTTTGGTAGGTCTTTTTGTAATTGTATTTAGATATTGTGATTTGAAAAGAAACTTTGTGTTCGAAAAAAGTTAGAATTTAAGAGCAAAATCAAAATTTTTTTTAGATTATCATTTTGGTTTATTAGTTTTATTTTTAGAAAAAGAGTATGTAGCACTAAAAAGAAATAGCTAAGAACAATAAGGCCCCATAAAAATAATAAAATGTTTCTCGTCCCTCCCGCCTGTATAGAGTGCAGTCTCCTGAACAGTGATAAATGAAAAGCGCCCCAAGTGAGGGCAAACCAGTGTTTTAATCTTGGAAAAACTTACTGGAATGGAATGCCACTGTTCCAGTGTTTTATACACTGGCTTGTACCCAATTAATTTGCGTCCGTCCGTCCTTCCTTCCGCCCATCCTTCCTTCCATCCGGTTCATTACCCCTCTACAGGTCGCATCGTTTGAGCTAGGATGCTCAAATCTGGCATGTCGGTTGGAAATGGTGACCACAAGAACCCTATTTCACATGGGCCCAAATGGTCCATATTTGGGCCCATTGGGCCCATTATTAGGTCCATTTTAGCAGTGAATTCAGCCATCATGGAATGAAAATCAATATTCTATAAGGCAGCAACATTAGTCAGCCTGGTGCTGTATCCAATTGCTTGGTAATATGAATATTGATTTTTGCCAATCAGCCAATATATATATTCAGTGACATTCCAGGTATAAAACACTGGTTTGCCCTCACTGGGGGCGCTTTTCATCTATATATTGGCAAAAATTCATATTTTATTTTAACAGCCGCTACTTGGGGATGATGGTATCATTCTGGTCTCACAACCTTGGGGTCGTGGAGTTCGAGGTCCGTCTGGGCCACTTATTTTAGTCGCCCATTTGGGCCCATTATTAGGTCCATTTTACTAGTATTCAGCCATCATGGAAAAAATCAATATCATAAAGGCAGCAACATTAGTCTAGCCTGGTGCTGTTAGCTGCTGAAATATGAATATTGATTTTGCCAATATATAGACAGTATTCCAGTGTTTTCCAGGTATAAAAACACTGGTTTGCCCTCACTGGGGGCGCTTTTTTCTATATATTGGCAAAAATCAATATTCATATTTTAACAGCCCGCTGCTTGGGATGATGGTATCATTGGTCTCACAACCTTGGGGTCGTGAGTTCGAGTCCTGCGTCTGGGCCATGATTCTGGATTTAGTCAAATGGAAGATGGGTCTTCAGCTATGTATGACATGAATAGGAAACTTGCTTCAATTTAGAAATACTGAATGATGAAAAATTTAATATTTTAGACATACATTAGAATAGAGAGAATATAATTATGATTATCAGAAGAATTGATGCATTAAGGGTTGTTTTTGGGAAACTATAAATGCCAATATTATTGTGGTCTATCTATGGCATGTATTTGATTAGTCTTACATACTGGATATTTTCACATTTGAGTCCCCAGTTGTGTTTCAACCTGAACCTGGAGCTGAGTTCAATCTAATTCATGATACCAATTACTATGAACATAACATTAACAGTTCTGAGGAGAGAGATTCCCAAAAACGGACATATGGGACTTTGCTACCAAAAAAAAACAAAATTGTAAATTTCAGAACCAAAATTGTCAAAAAGGTGGGTCACCATGGTAGGGGCTGACCATGACTGGGTATCAAACACCCGTGAAGATTGCGCTGGTAGAACCCGCTGAATGCAGGCGATGATGAAAAAAATATGCAAAATTGAGAAATGAGAATTGTTCAGGGGCTTGCAATTTGCTTGCTGAGAGCATTTTTGAATTGGCGTAGAAATATTGGTTTCTCATAATATTGTCAGCCACTTAAATGGTAAATTCTCCACCAATATGTCATGTGAGGTTTTTTAACGTGACACGTAGAGAAAAATAAAGAGACAAACTATCCTCTGATAAGTTGACTCATTTTATTTACTATCCTCCCTATTGTAATATGTGCATGAAGTCTAACACCAGAGTCATAAGGTGGAGAAATAGGAGGAATATGCCATAGGTGGGACCCGCTTTTTGTGAAGATTTGAAGAGTGAAATTTAGATACAGCGTCGCCGCACCTGGGCATAAATAAAAAAAGGGTTAGCAAAGTTCAGTAGCATGGTGTTTTTATTAATTAGTCTGTAGTCTCATGAAAGTATGGAAATATAGTGATTTTAGTCTCATCCCATTACAAAAAGAATAGTAGGCTTGAGAAAATTATTTAGTTGATCCTGTAGTTCGACAGAAATAATAGTGGCTGGTACTAAAATTTGTAGGAAATTGGCTTATGCAGCTTTATGTTATCTGGATTTCAGGGACCAACGGTTTAAGCTCTGGAAAATGATTCAGACTGCATTGAAGTCAGAATTATTTTGTCATGCTGTAGTCAGGGGACCCTCAGGGGTCTTTCCTTCACCTCATTTCGAACTGGGTACGTTTTATTTTGCATCTGCGGCTGAAACTCAGGGGAACGCTGCCAAACACCAGAACTTAACCTGTGTTTGAACTTGAGTGAAACGGTTCCAATCGAGTAAATCTCACCGTATTCCATGGCCACCAAAATGCTATTGCAAGAGGGAAGCACCGTTAGATCCTCCAAAATCATGTACTCCTTTTTTGCGCTTATGAAATTTGTTCAATCTCCAAAATCAATAAAAGATTCTCTAATAGCCTCTTCCCAGCAGCAAATTGCCTATCAGCTCATAGATGTGCTCTTCTTCAGCCTCTCTTGTTCAAGCGCGGGGCCTGAAATGCTGCTATTATTCTTCATGGCAGCCTTTCTTGCTGAATCCCATGACAGCAGAGAGAGAGAGAGAGAGAGAGAGAGAGATGTTGGCCTTAAATGCCTTTTCTGAAGAGAAGAGAGAGAGTTCTTGAGAGAGAGAGATTTAGAGAGAGCATGTGAACCTGCTGAGACTAGTTGAGAATCTGAGAGAGAGAAGACCAGTGAGGTGAGAGAGAGATGAGAGACCTCGAGAGAGAGATCTGAAAGCATGAAGAGATTTGTTCTGAGAGAGAGGGAGATTCATTCATACACGAGTTGAGAGAGATGAGAGAGATTTTAGAGACCAAATTATAAGATCAATAATCTTGCCAAGAAAACATTTGGAACCACATTTCGCTCTTTTAGAAAGAGAAACCCTTTTTGTGTGGTTCCAAGATGTTTTTATAAAGATTGACTTACATTTTGTGCTTCCTCTGTTTCTTCAAAATGCCTTCACCATATCTTGCACGAAACAACAGAAGGGGGTTCGGGGTTTACCCCCGATAAAAACAATCAAAATAGTCACATTTTCAGCGGCTCGTCTACATAAGCAGGTAACTGTTTATCCACAGTTTTCACCAATCGTTTTTTTGATTCAATAATTTACTTAGTCAAATTATCCATTTTTAAGTCCATGTAAGATTTTTGACAGGCGATCACCATAACACTTTGGCCACTGTTCTGTGCCAGTTTACATCAAATTACAACAAACTTTATCTAAACATTCATTTCTAATGCTTACATTAAGGACTTTCGAAACCAATAATGAAAATATTTTGATGTATTATAGATACTTTTACCGTTTCTTATTAAATTTTCCCAAAAGTAGCAAAAGTGAACCCAAAATCCTGAAAAAGACTTTTGGGTGAACGTGAGGCGCATGACGTTTGGCATCAATATATATATAAAATGAATTTTGTTTTTACACGGCCACCTATAAAATGAAATTTATTAACATATAAAGCAAAATATAATTTTGTTGAAAACATATAAAAATAACCAGTGCCGCCCGCAACGCTCATGTGACAGTATCACACGCTACAGCTTGACCTTTTACTTTCAAAGACAGTTAGTACTACAGCGACACATAGGTGGCGCTGTATTAGACAAAATATTATTACATAACGTTTTCGTGTGACTTCACTTTAGTAAACCTACGTCACACTACAACTCAACTAGTAATATTTTAATAAATTTATTGCCATTGTAGAGAGTTTAATTCTGACACATCTGTTTGGCAAAAATAAGAACTTTGGCCACAAGGCTGACTGAACAAAGTAAAACCACAAACTGGTAATCTATCCTACCAACAAACAACCACTGACTAATATCAACACATGCAAATGCACATACATAATACCAGCAACAATACAATTATACATGCTTATCCAAGAAAGCAAAAGGCCAAGCAAAATGATTGGAATAAAATTAAAGCACCAATAAAATTGG
The DNA here is from genome assembly GCA_019095985.1 of Streblospio benedicti. NCBI lineage: Eukaryota > Metazoa > Annelida > Polychaeta > Spionida > Spionidae > Streblospio > Streblospio benedicti. Next base: position 32,906 of record JAGTTF010005311.1, on the reverse strand, counting down.
AATGGATCTATGACACTGATTAGAACTTTAATCCAAGTAGAGGCATGAATTGAAATAAACATGATTTATATGCCATACAAAATAAATGAACATCATCAGATATTTGAAAGAAAATTTCACATCCTTTGTGGTAAATGAACTTAATCTAAAAACCTTAAGTACAACATAGCATGTTATCACATAATCTGGCACATCAGCCCTAACATGCAAGAAGCCATAGAACTTACCATATTACAACACAAATCGCAAAACTAGTTTGCAAAATATATATGAAACAAACTTTCAAGAATATTCTTACTTTGGGATACAAGTTAACCTGTTAAAACATCATAAGTCACATACATGCATAATCCATAAATCACACACCATGATAACCCTGAAAGAACACACAATGAAGCAACCTTCCATCTAATTCAATGCAAACCAGAAAATTTCATGACATCTTCTGTGTAATTCTGTGGAGCCTTGGGGTAGACATATCTGTTCAGGAAGACCTCTTTTGTCTTCCAACGGCCTATTTGCATGGCCGTCTCCGGGAGACAGCCTGCCTCAATGGCTGCAGTGGCGCCTGTTGGTCTGAATGAACGCGGGGTGTATTCAGAGGCGCTCAATCCTGCCAATGCTATGGCCTCCTTGAGGATGTTACTGACTGTGCCACTACAAATTCCCTTGAATGGCGCGTTCAAACTGATAAATACAGGCTTGGAGTCAGGGCGCTGGGAATCAGTACGCGAGACATAATCCCGCAAACATTGCACCGGGTTTGAAGCATTAGAAGCGCCAGGTGGGATGCACACTTCAAATCCTTTACGATCTGCATCATTTTTTATTCCAAAGAACACAATGGTGAGTGATCCATCATTATGGAATTGAAGCTGATTGGTTGTAAATTCCATTTTGGAGGTTGTGAGACTGAGAGGGTCAAACACTTCACCATTTGGCGCCAGATCGCTTGGGCGGGTCATACACGCCAGCGCCAGCAACGTGATGGACTTCAGCCGCAACTGTTTTACACTCAATTTTTCATTAGCTCCCCATTGCTCAAATAATTGTGTGAAAGGTTCACATGGCATGATCTTGGTTCGAAGGGAAGGTTGCAGTGTGCCTGATTTTATCAATGCTGATGTGAGCGAGGCTAGTTCAAATGAGTTCATGGGGCATGGTTCATCTATACAGTGGTACATCCATGTAATCGCAGCAGCTGCACTGCGAAGCTGAGAGGCTGGCTTGTCAGATGAATCAGCTATCTGACATAAAAAGTCTGCAATAATAGATGGTGCATCTTCGGTGGGGGGAAACATGACCATCTTTCTATAACACAAATCTCGAAGCTTTCCCAGCAGCCTATTGTAGAGTTGTCTTGTAGATGTAGCAAGCGACAGTGCCACTTGCTTAGCTGCACGAGTTGACCACCCTGACCTCAGCAGGCGTGTTTCCCAGACAATCTCCATGCAAACAGGCGCCATTTTGGGTTCTTGCATGGTTCCGGGATGAATTTTGGGTGGACTGGTATACATAGCTTTCTCGGTTGGGGCAGCTTTAATGGGGGTGCTATTGCCATCCGCTGCAGCACGTTCAGCCATGGTTGAGCTCTCCACATTGGGGCGATGACTGTGGCTTCGGCCTGATGAGCCAGAATTTTGCTCAGTACCTGGGGCAACATTCTGAATGGTGGGTTTACAAAATTCATGTGCTGGGCCCAGTCTTTCTGTGCCAACGCATCTACCCCTGCAGTCATTGGATCGTGGAATCTGCTGTTGTATTGTGGCAGCAGTGCTGTTGTTGCTGACGCAAACCGGTCCATTGTGTGGGGACCCCAAATTCTGTCTATGTATTGGAATACTTGCTGATGCATTTGCCACTCGTAGGCGGCTGAAAGCCTGCTCAATGAATCTGCTGCCGTGTTCTCCGAGCCGCTTAAATGGCGTGCAAACATGGTGATGTCGTTCTCCAGTGCAAATGCCCAAATGGCAGTCGCAACCTGAGTCAGCTCTTTGCTGGGGCCTCCTTGCATATTCACATAGCAAACTGTCGTCACATTGTCTGATAGAATTTGAAGCACCTTGCCCTGAATGTGCTTTTTAGTGACATCAGCGCCATCAGAACTGTCAATAATTCCCTGTAATTTGATGACTTCATGGCAATGCTGCTGGTCCATATTCCTTGGGCTTGCAACTCGCCCATTTGACAGCCCCAGCCCCATGAACTCGCGTCTGTGGTTATTTGAGCATCCACCGGTTTGTCCTGAATCGGTAGTCCGTTCCAATGATTTGGTGCCTCCTTCCACCAATTTAAATCCTGTATTGTTCCTTGATCTAGCACCAAAGTATCCTGCCATGTTTTTCGAGTCTTGAGCAATCTATACACATTCCTGAGCAATAATTTTCCAGGCAAGATGGCTTTTATCATTGAGACACACTGACCAGCTATTCGCGCAAGACCACGTGCAGATATTTTACCAGATCGTAGCGCACGCGAAATATCATGTCTGAGCTTTTTGACCCTACTTCTAGGAATGAACAACCACACCAAATTGTCACTATTCACTGTCGAAATAGTATAGCCAATATATTGTATCTCTGTGGTGGGTTCAAGTATTGATTTTTCAACATTAATTGTGAGTCCTAATGACTCCAAAGTTGATAACAATAATTGCTTGTCCTGACATATATTGTTTTCATCTGACATTAACAAAAAATCATCTACATAACAAACTATTCGCAGCCCTTCAGAGCGCAGGTGTGCAATGACCGCACGTACAACCTTGACAAAATAATAAGCACTTAAACTAAGACCAAACGGCAATCTAGTCCACACATACAATTTTTCACGCCATCTTATACCTAAGTACTTCTGATATTCTTCAGATACTTTAACATGATGATAACCCGACTTGATGTCAGCAACAATTAGAGAATCATGTGGTTTAACCAGCTGTTTGACAGTATTAATGTCTTCGTATGACAACTTTGAACAATCACAGTACTTGTTAACTTGACGCAGATCAACAATAAGCCTATAAGAACTCTTTTTAGGCACACAACCTATGGGTGATATACAAATCGGTTTGTAAGAACAACATTTAATAACACCACATGCAACAAGCTCATTTATTTCAGCATCAACAAATTTTTCCTGGTCACTGGTCAGTGGGTGATTGCTCAGGTCAAACGCTGCTGGTTCTGAATGAAAAGCTAATGGAACTCCTTCCTGTATCCAATTCACTATGGTGGGAGATGCTCCAATTTTCTCCCACTGTTGCCCACACAATTCAGGCTTCAACATTCCATCTACTCAGTCTCAAACTGAGAAGCTGCACCTTGTCGCCTTTGTTGAGGAATTCCCTTGTTCTGGAATGTTTTCTCGTAATTCCACCTTCCGCCTCTGTTGAAGCCTCCGCGACCTCTGTTGTAGAACCCGGAACCGCGACCTCTGCCTCGCTGCGATAGCTTGCTGCTCATGCCAGCCAGCTCCACCGCTCCCAGATGGACTAGCTCCCGTTGAGAGAATGCAGCGGGATTTCTTTTAAGAAGAGACGGAAAAATTGTTGAGTTTCTTGGTTGGTTGATGAAGCTACCAGCAGGGATGTGAACTCACTACGCAGGCAGTTTGCATGAGCGAGGAAAATTGTGAATAGCTCCCTGCAAGCTGTCATCCGACAGTTCAAATTTTCCTCTGCTGTTTCTGTTCTCATCAGATACATGAGATGCAAGCCACTTTGCTGCTGTTTCTTGATATGTAGCAGCTTGTTTGAGAATATTGTAGGCAGCTTTGGAATCACCTTTTATCCCAGTTGCACTATGAAATACTTTCAATTCTGATGGCAATTTCACCTTATTAAGTCCATCTTTAATTGTCTCAAACTCTCTTTGCACAACGGCTGCCCTGTCTTCTTGCACTGACGGTGTTACATTCAATCCATACAGTTTTTTTTCTGTCCCTCATACACTGAACTACTAGATTTTGACTGATCCACATGAGTTTTTACCAAAAAAGTATAACTAGAGTCATTTGCATAACCTTGACTTGGGGACTATAACCTGGCTGGGGGACCGAGCTTGGGAGCTTGTGTGTGGCTTCATCTGCCACTGCACCCTTTTTAGCATTCACATCAATGTTGTTTACAGACTCTGTAATTTTATCAATATTTGCTTCCACAGCTTTATCCTGTCGTTAAATGAATTCACAAACCGATGACAGTTTGTCTATCTGCTCTTCCATGATTCCATTAGTCTTGACTGAGCCTGTAATGTCTGTAAAATTCCAATATTGATTGCCCGGTCCCGAATTCAAAGTGAATTTTTTTACTTTACTAAAGACAGTTAGTACTACAGCGACACATAGGTGGCGCTGTACAGACAAAAAAATATTACTACATAACGTTTTCGTGTGACTTCATAGTTCTTTTTTACTTTAAAATCAATGCAAACGGATAGAATTTATGATGTACAATTTTGTTCAGTGATAATTTAGGTTATCATAGAATGTAAGCAACATAAAAGGTCTGTTATTGCTGTTATTATGGCTAATCTGTTATTATGGCTAATTTGTGAATTATCTATCCAGATCCAGATTATTGTCGTGTATTCTAATATAGGCAGGTGGTCATTGACAGATGAACATCGGCAAAACCGGCGCTTGACATTGGCCTGTTCGACGGCACCCTACGACCTTTTCTATATAAAAAAGCGGCAGGAAAATTTGCTAAGCGTGGCTTTTCGTTACACAGCACGGCCGCGGTTCCGAAAATGCCCATTTCGTACCGTCCGGCACCAGTATAATGACTTTTCGTGCCGGTCCGTGCCGCTGGCTTCAATGCTGCGTCGCGCCAGCCCGGGCACCAAATTTCAAACAAAATTCTATTTTAGTAACAACCACCCGTGCCGCCTGCACGAACCTTGGCGCGGCACGTATGTAATGGTGGGGGTAGAGGCATCATAAGGTAAGCTGTATCTACGCTTTCTAGTGATATTTTCTTCTCAAGTCACTCGAATGCTGCATGTGCAAATTTCAGGTTTAGTCTCTTTTTGGAAAATCGAGTATGACGCCATCCTGACGTCATTACCTTTATTAATTTTCGATTAAACAGCATAAAAAAAGCTTCTGTATTAAATCGGATATGAAAATATAGAGGCTAAACAAAAGGCTTCGGCCATGACAGACATTTTCAACCGGGATCTAGAGGGGTTTAATTACAGTTATGCATGCAAAATTAATCTTTTGACTTCATTATGGACCTGCTACACGTGTTTCACAAATCAGTGGTTTAATATTATTTCCCAAGAGAATTAACTAAGCGCATGAACATCTTTTTATTGGGATCGCTGTCAGAAGTTCCCTGATAGATGGAAAATAAAACGGCACGTGTAAATATTTCACACATCTCCGACTTTCAACTGATATTTGACAAACTTAGACTTGTTAAAGGTTTATTATTTATTGATGTCAAATCAATCGCATATTGTTCTTTAGCATTCATTTTAGCATTCACAAAATGGTATGAAAGTGAATACCTGATGCAACATTATATTTTTTTGCTGGTTTTATATTCTTACCTCAATCCCGGTTTGGTGACAGTACTTCTAATTACGAAATGGCTTATCATGATATACTAAACACGTTATTTTTCAGATGACACATAACTTTTCTTATGGGCTTATCCATGCATTATTACTGTGTCAAACAAACTAACATAATATATATGCTACCCCCCCCCAATTTATGAACACTCCCTTAATTGTGGCTTGCAAGAATATGATGATAAATGCTAAAAACTTGTAAGAATTGTAGAGTCCTAGTTATTTGTAATGACCCTCACCTAATTTCCATGAATCGAAACATTGTCGTCAAATAGTTTGGTACATATTGTTGGAAATAATAGAGTTGATATGACAAGAGCTTGAGGACAGAAGATAAACAAAAAACAATTGGTTGACATGTTGTATGCTATGGTATGTTTATTAACAGGTTTACAATCCAACTGTCAAATCATCCCAACCTCTCAAACCTTTATAAACACTGCATGTTGATGTGCCCAAGAATACAGAATACCAAGTAAAAAAGTGACAATAGTGGCTAAAAAGTGATTGAGGCTAGCATAAACCCTACGGGTTCTGGCAAATCTGTATCCTGCCCTTTAAATTTGTTGGTACTGATGCTGTTAGTATGCTAAAACTAATTACATTTTCAATGCCCTTCTACTTTGACTGAAGCGGGTCCGACTTCCTAGTATAATATATGCTCGTTTGATCATATAACAATTAAAATGAAGATGTTGAAGTGAACTATCTTTTTGAATGCACATTGGACCGCAAGTCTACTGTGTGACCAGAACGCTTAGATCATTGAAAGTCCTACCATAAAATAATGTGACTAAAATGTAAATGACTGTATAAAAGAGGGCCAAGAACTCGAGGTCAAAGAACTGATAAAATTTACCAAAGGCAACACTAGGTATAAGCAAAATTATAAACATTGATGTCCTATCAATTTAAGGAATTACAAGGTACACGGCCTGTGCCAGGGTTTGGTGATATATTTTAGGCAAAATAAACAAAATGATGTGACTTTTTTACATAGTGGGTATCTTTTAGACATTCATTGGTAGAGTCTAAATCATTTTTCTCGTCTGCGAACCAAGCGTGGTAAATACAAAAACCGGGTTTGTTGTGTAACATGTTATATTTAATCAGATTCAGATCTTCTCGATAATCAGGCTCGCCCTTCTTCGGGGCTCGCCGCCATGGTTATCATGCTTTTGACCCTAGACCTCACCTTTAAAAATAATTCATGTTACAAACTCACGCGGTTTTGTCTATTTATACTGGCGTCATTTCAACAGAAAACTTTGCCGGAATACTAAGCTGCAACTTCATATAATATAACAAATAATAACATACATTTATAATGCGCCGCCATCCACATACTGATCTAGGGTGCTAGAGCGTAATTTATAATTTGGTCACAGGCATCATACGTATATGACTTATAGTTGGGAGTTAGTCTCTTTTGTCATTCGAAATGTTAGATATCACTTGACTTGGTTTTGGTTCTCCTTTTGAGTGTACACTATCTCTGTTAGGCTTTATGTTGTCTGTTGATAATTGGGCCCAATCTCCAGATTTCAAATATGCGATTTAAAAGCGTGCCATCTATAAAATGCTTTAAGGGACGGTGTAATATTTACCGGGGAGGGGGGACCGGCGTATTTGGTAGGGGGGACAGGTACTTTTTTCAAGTGCCAAGTAGGGAGACCGATGATTATCTCGTTGGACATGGGACATGTACTTTTTTGTAGCTGCTGAAATACCACCGACGTGAGCGAACGGTACAAATTAATCAGGCGAATATTCATGTGAGGGGACGCAGACTTTTTGTGAATAGAGGTCATGGGACATCAGGGTGTTTTTTTTTCGTCGTATCAGCAGGGGGACAAGATCTTTTTTTAAAACAAGTTTTTTCTATGTGCACCGGTCCCCCCCCCGCTCACTGTTAAATATTGCACCGTCCCTAATATAGGCTGTGTGCGAGAGTATGAAAAGATAAGAAAGTAAGGTAAGGTTAGTAGGTTAAAAAGCAAAATAAAAGATGAACGATGTTTATAAATGCAAAATAAAAGCAAACTTGGGTATAGAAATTGTATGACACCTTGTGGTCCAAGGCCGCAACCTTGGCCCTAAAGGTTCCTACTGTTTGGGCCCCGAAAGAATGTCTCTGGGTAGGCTATTCGAATCAGAATTCGATCCAGTCAGAGATTCTGCGGAGGAAATAAAAACTGGTGATAATAGCTGGTTTCTGCTATCATTGGATTGATATGGATAGCATTTTTTGAAGCGCACGTAACAACCGATTGGTATGTCAACAGACTCTATAGGTGATTTTGCAAAGCATTGAGCCGACTGACAACTCTACGCTGGGCCAGATCCTTCTAAATCCAAAGATCACTGATCATGCTATTGGACCGAAGATGTATTATCACACATTCCAGTTACTTATGGGGTATTGTTGCAAATATTTAGAAAGGGCCAGCCCGTTTAAACGCCATATATTCAACTGTATATAACTTTACCCGTATATGAGACGTCATCGCATTCTTCTGAGTCGCTCATGCAGCTATCTGTTGTGGTTCTAACATAAAGTATTTGTTCGTAAAGACAATTATATTACGTCGTGTACACTTACGAAATTTTCACAGCAACATCACATAATAATCTGACGGCGTTAAAACTAATCGGATGCACTTTTGATCTAGTATCAGGGTTCTACGGCGTGCTGTGCAGAAAAATAATTGTCGGTTGATTGAGTTGTACACCTGTCTCCCTGCATACGTGTTATAATTTCAGTTGAGCATTTTAATTTTTTCACAGACCAGCATGGTTTATTTTTCACTATAAATTTAAGTTGTTCTATTATTTGACAAGACCTCTGAGCTACAGCAGTAGCTGTCTGATTGATCATTTAGTAAAATCTGCCGTGCGTCGGGTTCACGGTCGGGGAGTGACGTACTGTTCCACCATCGTTAGCCTACCATTATCGCTTTTACACTATACCATTATGATGTACAATATGTACTGTGTATATAGTGATGAGATATGACTATGCATTTTCGTTGGGGTGAATGAAAACTTTTTTATATGTATAATTGGTATATACTATCTTTTGTTGATTATCAAATTTAATACTGATGAAGTCATATCTGTTGGAACAGAGATTTTATTGAAGGAAGAACATGTCGTCTGGATACATTTTATAAAGTCATCTTTTAGGTGTTTGTTTATAAATAGTAAAACGTCTTCTATAGCGATATACTTCATTATATATTTCTATAACATTTATGTTACCAAAAGGTATTCATATAGTCTTTATTTTTTTAATCATCTTAAACTCCAATGTTCATTCGGTCGCTACTTTCAAAAAAATTACTACGCCCAACTGGACATACAAAGTCATATAGAACTTTTTGTTTTTTGATTTTCTACAGATTCTTTTTGTGATACGCGCCGGTAAATGATTACTACTTTCCTAAGAACATGCAAAAACATTTCAATTATATTAGTATACAACGATAAATAAATACAATTTATATGATATAAAAATAGTGGATGTTCAACACATACCGTTTCGCGCTCTTGGTGACTGTAGAGATCTGTAGAACTGCCCTTACGGTTTCTTGAAAAATGAGGCTTTGCACCTTTACGTCACCTAGTGTATAATAATGGATTTCAAAGGCGACGCGATAAGCCACTTGTGAATTAAACAACTGCCTAATAAACAAGGTGTAAACAGTACAAACAAAAAATACCACTAGACTGATAGTGCTTGTTTCTATGTTTCTGAAAACTAAATAGATTGTGAATTCATGACATCGTCGGTCTACTGGAATCTGTTTTTGTTGTAGATAATCCAGTGTCATGTACTTTCAATAACTAGTTATAGCAGAGAGGGAATTAATAACATTCGTGCACTTGGTGACAAGTTTTTAAATTTATCACAGTGATTAGCATGGGTACAAGGTTTTCAAAAAAAACAAGTGGCAACAAGTTGTGACGCCACTGTATACACCTCAGCGCGTGAAATTCAAAATGGCCACCGCCAACAATAACGAATTGCAAGAAGTTAGTTTTATTTATATTGAAATCATGTGTAATACCATTTTAATTATGTTTTTGGGGGTGGAGAATCCATTTCTGGTGTCATTTTTATGTTTCAAGGTCATTTCAATGTCAAGTTTCAACTTTATGCTAAATATATTCAATTAGTTACCTTAAAATGTTTTAAAGCAATAATTAAAAGTCTTTATCTTGATTTAAATATCTGTGTGTGCAGTATCTATGGCAAAAAATGACGTACTGCCGAACATATTCTCCATACAGACGTGATACAGCTAAACTGCGGGCAGCTGCAGGCTATTGCTGAATTGGTGGTAATGGACGTTTAATATGCCAACTTTGGCTTATGTCTCCTTACTGCATGAAAAAAGTGTTTGCTGCACTCTAAACCTTTTGACTGATCCCACAACACAGCAGAGGCAGTAGGGAAGCTGTAATGCTGCTGGTACCCTAGGTCGCCTAAGTATCACAATCAGGTTTGTTAGTAGGCATTTCAACAAGTTGGATTTGCTTGCACTGAATTTGAATTTTCTATTGCATATGTGAAATATCTGGCTTTATCTTTTATAAAGGGAAAACTTACTGTGTGACTTTCATTAAGGACGTATGCTACAAATAGGATTCCAGTAACTGTGTGCATTTTACAAACAGTCTTTTGTTGTGGCGAAACATGACCTATAATATGATTATAATATAAATATGAAATAGATGTATATGTAAACTGACCTGTGTGACCACAGGTCAGTTAGGGAAAACAACTATATATCAGTCAAACATATGTACCATCGGTCTAGTGACTGTCTGATGACAGCCCCATCTATGACTACATCTGTAGATAAAGTCTAGAAAGTCTCTAACCACACTAAATGGCAGACAGGAGTTCATAATAAACTTATGAAACTGCACTCATCTTTATATCCACCACAGGTGCTTGACTAGCATGAATGGGTAAAACTATATATAAAATAATATAGGCAAAGCAAAAGGACCTCTGTGGCCTCTATAATGACCCTTCTATGCCCTAAAATCTGTAATCAATACTGGTGATGACCTATTATTTTGGTGTGTTCTTCCTCATGCTGCCAACACGGTAGGGCTTTTATTTCATCAACCACATTATCCTAGAATAAGCTGCACATCATCTGGTAACCTTTGGCGGTCTTCTTCACATTTCTAGCCAGAGATTTTAGATATTTTAGTAAATTGGTCTTGTTCTCTTGATGTTGAATGAATTCAGACCACAATGGTGTCTCAAATCAGGTTGGTAATGTCTTGCAAATTTTGATTTCTATATCGTCTGCATTTCTTCTAATTTTGCACTTTTCTTTTCTGAAACATTATACCTATCACCAATGAAATTGATGGTGTTATATTGTAAAAGACTCTTTGGTATAATTTTTGCCAAATACTTATCGTTAAATTCCATCAATGATGTAAGTAGTAGGTATTGAGACAATGGTACGGTTCAGTCCATGTATCACGCAAAATTCAGCATGCTTTGAAATCTGCTTTATTGCCTTTTCATCTGGCACAAACAAGGAGAAAGGGTAACAATTTGTAAGACTATTCATAGTTTACGGCTACATTCATCTTTAGACCATTCAGACCTTGCAACCATAATAGATTTTTCATTACAGATATCTTATTTTTGTATGGCTACCTAGCCCCTGGTCTCTTGGGCTTTATTCTGACGATTTTCATATTGTCAGTTGACTATACCGATTCTCTACCAGATGTTTTAGCTTCTTGCAGATGCTAATACCAATTTCCTTAGCTTCAGAAAACCTTTGTCTAAGAGGTTTTTTTCACCTGTAACAATGTTCATCAATTCTTCTGCCTCCCACTCAAATTGATTTGTTTGTCTGTGATTATGTCATATATCTTATTGATAACTTTAAACTGATGATTATCTTTTGTTTCATCAGTATCATCTTTATGTATGCTAATTCCTTTGTTTCCTCAGAAAACGTTGTTAATATTGAAAATGCAAGAAGATGCTTATTCATAGTAGCACTTTGGTTTTCAGACCATCTCCATGTAATAATGTAGTTTTTGCTTTTTGTTGAATGTCATTTTAAGTGTCATGTCTGTCCATATACCATTGTATTGCTCATCCTGAAAGGATGTGTCTTCTTCTGGAGTATCACTTGGTAATCTCATAGAGTGAAGATAATGTTGCAAACAGTCTACATGTTTGTGGTACCCAGCTGGCTCCGATTAAAACAGTGCATAAGAACATTTAAATAAAACTTTTAATTATGATTTGCGACTTTCACAACAATTTTGTCAACTTCTTTTAAAATGCAAATTACCCATTGACCTATTCATTCAGCATAGATGTACCTACATAAGATCACCATGTCCATGAAGACCAGAAAAACACTTGCTAGTTGTGTGAAGAGGATTTTTGATAGGAAATCATTCAGTAAATATATAAGAGGAATCAAGATTGCATCATTTGTATATTTGTCTCACAGCCTCTACAAGTGGACCCAAATTTTAACCACATGACCTAAGTTCAAGCTGGCCTCTTTTCTTTTTTGATGAGTCATTTTTCGAAAGCCTGCCATTTTAAGTTACATATGGCTGACTCAACATCGTGCCCAAATAATGGCATAATTCATTGTTTGACATGATTCTATTAGTTGTGCCTCTTATGCACACATCTGAGAGATGTAACAAGAATTCTTCATCACAAAGCCTCTAGCTTCTAAACGTTAGTCACAGTAAATAAATTTTCATGTATTTGTCTAGATACCTCTTAACTAAAGCGAGAGCAATTTCATCCATGGCTTGATCACATGATGATGTCAATCAATCATAGTTCTGGGCAGCACAAGCCAGTGGTTGGCTCAGAAATAAACCTGTAAGGACACCATAATTGCCAATCTATGTCCCCAGTGCATAGCCATGAACGTTGCTGAAGAGAGGGAGATGCTAAAAGAGGAAGAAGCTGCACACAGCCATCAAACAGTTCAAGACCCTTAGATGGACTAATAGATGTACCTAGAAACAATGTCATAAAAGAAATGGAGCACAAAATATCACAAAATGTGTGTTAAATAGATATTCACATTATGGAAATTACAGATGAGTCTGGTATGTAAAATCATATATTCTCTCTGAATTGTTGTGAATCATCAATGCAATACTGTGCACTGTTACGACCTTGTCAAAATGCTCTTTGGCAAAAGGTTGACATAGCTCACTACATAACCATGATGATGCAATGCTGATACGCCCGTCCCATCTAGAGGGTTGATGCCCAAAGAATATGCCAGAACACTGGAAAATTATATTCGGAGTTCTATTTGTTATACTACTACTTACTTTCACATAAACTTGACGTTGCAGCTCCCATGTAAGTAAGTAGTAGTATAACAAATATAGCTCTGAATGGATATCCCTACTGCTAAGAATAGTCTATATAAAGGAGAATTATATGTTAGTACATGTACCAAAATGGCATGGTGGACCGTCCAATCCTTCAGAGACCTTATTGGCCAAGGGCATGCAACTGAAGAAAGTGCTATTGTGGAAGTCAATTATGAATATTATATATAGAACAATTGTCTGATGACTCGAGATCTGTTAATAATACTTTATGTTGTATATCGTATCTGTGGAGACATGCTATCTTCTTGTTTGATAATATGTCTAGGTAAAATATAAGTGTATTTATGAATTCTCTGCCATTCAAAACATACATAAAGACACCAAAATCAACTTTCTACTACCAATAATAAGGAAGGTATGAGCTTCTTTACTATCAGCAAGATAGCTCCAGCGGCCATTTTGTTTTTGCCGCTTAAGAAATTCAGTCCAAGAGTGTCAAGAGTAACACAGTGGCACCCTTCAGATTCTTCCTCAGGAGGCTCTATAAAACCACAATCAACCATAAAACACCATAAATCCCCCAAAACACAGTTCTGCTGTATACCATTTGACAAATAGACTAGGCCCGTCATACACAAAGTTGAAAGGGCTCATTGTATACTGGCTCTAAAAATTAAAGTATTCTTTAGATTGTTACCAAATTCCATTGTATTTGTTCCCACAATGATATGTTAATCATGTGCAATAACATTTTTCAATCATATTTGCATTTTTCTTCAAGCAGGATGATTGCAAACATGGACATTCCTTGTAAAATTAGCAAAAATTGAATACATTATGTTAATTATGCATATGCAAATGAGCTAATTTGCATAACTTATATGTTTTCTAATAGAGAGAAGATTATGAGCTTTAATTTGATGTATTACACAAAAAGTATTATACTAGTGTAAGTCATAATATAATGAAATGTCTTATAGTGAGGGGACATACATTATTATGTTTAGTTACCATGGAAACCAGTCGAAACAGCACTTTCGCAAGAGCCGCCGCAAATAAAAATATTATACAATGAAAGTCAATGGGGATATTCTATAAGAAAATTAAAGTCAACAAAATATGGGAGACCGACTCCTCAACATCAATTTCTAGAAGGCTTTTTCAAGTGTGGATCCCAGCCTATAAAGAAATTACAAATAATGTCACGGACTAATCAGATTTTCAGCAAGCAGGTTTTTAAGTAAGCACTCACAAGCTAAGGGGTCTAAAATATTCAAACATACACTTTTTTCTCAGCTGGGATGGGGTTCCCCCTACCCCCATCCCTCTCACAAATCTGCTACTGTCTTTATTGAAGACTTTAAATACATTCATTCTGTGTCGGTTTCTTAAAGTGTTAAAGGAGCTTTATCTAGCAGCCAAAGAATTTTTTCTTCCAGCCAGGCGTTTGCCTAAGAGTAGAAAACTAATAAATAAATTAAAAATGTGTCTTGTTTTATTTTTTGTTCATCCAGATTTTTTATAATAAATATTTTAATAATTTACAAATATAGTAATTACATATGCAAATTGCCCGACGTGACGTAGGATTTGACCTTTTGAACTTACTCGACATACTGCAGGGATTTCCGACGGCAAACGCTTGACGTTCCACGTGAACGTTGAATCAAAGACAAATACTACTTTGAGTCTGTGGTGTACTTACCAATCTGTATTACCGATGCGTGCTGCCTCTTCATGGTCAAATTCCTTTAACAATATCATCATTGTTCTCATCATCATCACTGCTTGGCTCTGGCTCAAACAAGTAGCCACTAAGGCCTAAGTTTTCATCTGATTGTGATTCATCTTCTTCGCATGCCGTGTCCGAGTCAGTTGCCATGATTCAAATACTGCAGTAGCAGGTGCTTCTTTGCACTCTATGACCTGTCTCGCTGTGACGTGGAGTTGAGTATTTCGTAGATCCCCTAGATTAAGGGGGGAGCTTTGTGAGTCACAATGTGACGTCACATTGTGATTGTGTAGTAAATTTAAACGATGATTATAAAAAGATCCAGTCATTATCAAATTATCAGATTAAAGGATATACAAAGGTCTATGCCATTGAAATCATCCTCCCAAATTTCAAGAATTTTTGAAATGTGGTTTATAAGTTATAGGATATTATAATAATGACAAGTCATAGCACGGCCAGCAGGTTGCTGAGCAAACAATCATTTGTATAATATATTTAGACATTGTCATAAAAATGTAAACTTAAAAACCTGACATGGTGAGCGTATAGTGATTCAATATTCAAAAGAAAAAATAATATTTCCAGATAAACTTTAATGCAACATACTGTTATCATTCTCTTATGGCTGTCGATTATTTTGTACATAAGAGTGACTGTCATCGATAGCCACAGTTATTTGTGGGTTTGGCGACCGTGGATATTCTAAATTTAGAACACGACCTATGAAACGTGCAAATACAATGTTGCTGGTTTTAAAGTTAGTCTGAACTGCATGGGAGTGAATGAACCCAATGCATTGGAAAAGAAAGCGGCGATGTTTACGTTGATTCATAGCCTCGTTTAACCAGACTCTGTATTGCCTGGTCCAGTTGACACATTTGGTTTGTAATCCGAGATGGCCGCCAGCTTATGCAAGACGTTCAGAGATATGCGGGGCACGTTATTGTTTGGAGGGTTGACGTTTTAAGGAACACGTTGAACGCACTGTGTCCTACTTTGAACGCTGCACGTTTTTTGCGCTAGTCGCCATGTATTCTCGGAAGTATGCCGCCAATTAACATTATTGTAAACAAGCTAGATATTTTTATTGGTATCTGAATTTCAAGGCATTTTAGTATATACGTGTATTTGTTAGTACGTATACAATGTGTCGAATAAAATAGATTGTAATCAAAATATCATGGGATAATTCACGGGCCCTAGATATGGAACCCAATTGACGTTATCAGGAAGGAAAGAATCGAATCGGCAGTCTGTTGTCAACATCAAAAAAAAAGCTGTCAATCACAAAATAACCTCGTTCAACCAGACTCTCTAATGCATGAAATGGGTGCCGTTACAGGGTCTGGTTGATCCCCGAGACTTCCGTAAAAGGGACTAGTCCGTGAGACCACATTCTCTTAATTTAGCAACAGTGGAAGTTATAATTTTATCGGAAAAATAATAACGCATTTTTCTTCCAAATATTTCCGGACTTTGCGGGAGTGAACTCTACATCATTAAAGGCCGTGCCTGCCGGCCCGTATTATGTTGCCGTTCATTTAAGTGGGAGCTAGACCGTTGGTTCACGACTACGTCATAAATTACCCACAAATCCATTCGGCAGAAAAACAACAATGGCTAAAAGTTTTGTCGGTATTTGTGCAAATAAATTCACTATATTTTGGTATACACTTATTTGATTATATGTTTTATATGTGATAAAGGAAGTGCATCTCATTATGAAAGAGGCACATACTAACTGCAAGTTTGGTTCATAAAGAGAACTATGAGAAGACCGGGAAATTCCTTTTAGATAGGATTTGGGGTAGATAAAGCCCCTTTAAATAACCTCAATACAAAGTAACGTATTTCAAGATTAATTGGTATTTTTGTTATTCATTATAATTAAGGATAAAACCCATTTTAAAGCATCTAACAACTCCTGGCATGTTAAACCCTCATTTTTCCTCAGGGTTTGAGCAAAAACAGTCCCGAAACATATGTAGCTACGACCCTGAGAGATGACT
>JAGTTF010005311.1:5890-16118 GCA_019095985.1 Streblospio benedicti | reverse complement strand
GGAGATGCTAACAGAGGAAGAAGCTGCACACAGCCATCAAACAGTTCAAGACCACTTAGATGGGCTAATAGATGTACCTAGAAACAATGTCATCAAAGAAATGGAGCACAAAATATCACAAATTGTGTGTTAAATAGATATTCACATTATGGGAATTACAGATGAATCTGGTATGTAAAATCATATATTCTCTCTGAATTGTTGTGAATCATCAATGCAATACTGTGCACTGTTACGACCTTGTCAAAATGCTCTTTGGCAAAAGGTTGACATAGCTCACTACATGACCATGATGATGCAATGCTGATACGCCCGTCCCATCTAAAGGGTTGATGCCCAAAGAATATGCCAGAACACTGGAAAATTATATTCGGAGTTCTATTTGTTATACTACTACTTACTTTCACATAAACTTGACATTGCAGCTCCCATGTAAGTAAGTAGTAGTATAACAAATATAGCTCTGAATGGATATCCCTACTGCTAAGAATAGTCTATATAAAGGAGAATTATATGTTAGTACAAGTACCAAAATGGCATGGTGGACCGTCCAATCCTTCATAGACCTTATTGGCAAGGGCATGCAACTGAAGAAAGGGCTATTGTGGAAATCAATTATGAATATTATATATAGAACAATTGTCTGATGACTCGAGATCTGTTAATAATACTTTATGTTGTATATCGTATCTGTGGAGACATGCTATCTTCTTGTTTGATAATATGTCTAGATAACATTTAAGTATATTTATGAATTCTCTGCCATTCAAAACATACATAAAGACACCAAAATCAACTTTCTACTACCAATAATAAGGAAGCTATGAGATACTTTACTATCAGCAAGATAGCTCCGGCGGCCATTTTGTTTTTGCCGCTTCAGAAATTCAGTCCAAGAGTAACACAGTGGCACCCTTCAGATTCTTCCTCAGGAGGCCCTATAAAACCATAATCAACCATAAAACACCATAAATCCCCCAAAACACAGTTCTGCTGTATACCTTTTGACAAATAGACTAGGCCCGTCATACACAAAGTTGAAAGGGCTCATTGTATACTCGGCTCTAAAAATTAAAGTATTCTTTAGATTGTTACCAAATTCATTGTATGTGTTCCACAATGATATGTTAATCACTTAGCAATAGCATTTTCAATCATATTTGCATTTTCTTCCAAGCAGGATGATTGCAAACATGGACATTCCTTGTAAAATTAGCAAAAATTGAATACATTATGTTAATTATGCATATGCAAATGAACTAATTTGCATAACTTATATGTTTTCTAATAGAGAAGATTATGAGCTTTAATTTGATGTATTACACAAAAGTATTGTGAAAGTGTAAGTCATAATATAGTGAAATTTCTTATCGTGAGGGGACATACGTTTTTATGTTTAGTTACCATGGAAACCAGTCGATTTCAACACTTTCGCAAGAGCCGCCGCAAATAAATATATTATGCAATGAAAGTCAAGGGTCTATTCTATAAGAAAATTAAGGTCAACAAAATATGGGAGGCCGACTCCTCAACATCAATTTCAAGAAGTCTTTTTCAAGAGTGGATCCCAGCCTATTGTAACTTGTATGCCCATAACTATGAATTGATGTATAATCATAAGAAAACTGTTACTATGTGTTTTAAACCAAAGTTTTTACGTAACATTAAAGTTCCCAAGTTTCAATTAGATTGTGAGAAGTTGAAAGATGTTGCAGTTCATAAATATTTAGGATGTTTTATTCACAATCAGCTATGTGATAATGATGATATTAAAAGACAAATGAGAAGTACTTATGTAAGAGGTAATTTAATTATAAAAAGGTTTCGTCATTGTACAGATGATGTTAAAGTTAAACTATCTAAGTCCTATTGTTGTAATTTTTATGGTATATGTCTATGGTCTACGTATACTCAAGAATGTAGGAAAAAACTTATTACTGCTTTTAAACGAATCTTCAGAGTACTATTTAATTGTGATAAATATAATACTACGGTAACAATTATAAATATGCATGTTGATCCTTTTATTGTTATTGAAAGAAAACTCGTATTTGGTTTTAAATGTGTCGTGTGTTTTTAAGTGACAATTCCATTTTATCAGCAATTACAAGATTGTGATACATTTCACAGATCCAGCCTTAATTTAGTATGGAACCTCGATTGTTCTAATTTTTAAACTTCTTAATGTCTATAATTGTATATAATTTTAGCTTTTTTTTTATCTATGGATATTTATATGTTTTTTATGCATGTTAATATTTGAAATAAATAAAATAATAATAATAATAAATAATTTACCAGCATACAAGTAATGGCCGCAGCAGTTTAAAATTCCTATGTATTACGTAAGTGGCAGTAGGTCCCATTTTATGTACAATTGTTTTTACTTACCCCTGTTTATATTTCTTAACCACAATATAAACTTCATTTTATTCCCCTTTTTAATTTTTTTTTACATATATTTATTTTAATGAAAATGAAATTGTATAAAAAAAAGAGACAACAGAGCGAAAGTCTCATTGAGAAAAAATGTTAGTTCAATAAGTGTCTAAAATTATTCTTTGAATATTATTCATGTTATGGAATGTTAGAACACCATGTACATAAATATACTGTCACAAAATGGACTTGGGTTTCGTATTGACATAGAGGATTTTTTTCCCAAGTCTATCAGGCTGATAAACTAAAAGTAATCTCTGCTACAAGAAAAATTATGCCCAACATCGATTACTTATGAAGGTATGCCACATCATGACTTGACAAACTAGCACTCTGATCTGCATGAGATAGACAGATTTAACATCTGCTGGTATTAACCTCATATAGTGTCCATCTCATAGTTATGATTCAGAGTGTTAAGGCCTCATTGTGAATGGTCAAGAATTCAGTTCCAGCATGTGAGCAATTCTTCACTTTCTAATTCTTAGAAAAGTTGCGTATCTTTTTTTTTTTTTATTTACTTTGACACACAAAAGTCCATAGGGTACTTCTGGTATATGTTATAAAGCCATTTAAAATTGCATTTAATGCTATATCATTCATTCAAATGTATTCTACACAACATTGATTGCTGTTACACTGATAGGCGTTGGAAAATTAAGTAAAAACATCTATTTGAGGGCGTGCATTCTTCATAAAGTGAAGTTCTCAACTTTCGCTCCAATCAATGACTGTCTGCAAATTTGACCAAGACCGGCTTTGCCCATAATTTTGTCAATATTTATGCTAACTAAATTCCGATAACAGATTCATAATCTCACTCAAAATTCTATTAGGAAAGTACTTTTTACATGAATGACATACATGAAAATTACATAGAATATTTAAAGTTGTGTTAGTCTACAATTGCGCAGAATCGACCGAAAATAGTCAATGGACTGTTTGGTATTGATTAGGTTTACTGTGCAACACATCCAGAATCTGGGGAATTGAAGAATACCTTCTAGGCATTAAATAAATTATTTACATGGGGCACAGCACTGTGTCTCATTCTATTTAAATGTCTTTTGTTGCTGTTATTTTTTCACAATGCTTTCTAAACAATTCTACATTTATTTTAGTAATTTATTTTATCATTTTGGAAAATATTTTCGATTCTCAAAATTCCTTTTCAATCATAAACTAAAACCAAAAAAAAAACATTTGGTAGAATTGTTTAAGAAAGCGTGTGAAACAATAACAACAAAAGACATTTAAATAGAGGCTTCTAGAAGAGTGCTGCAAACCACCACATGAGCCCATAAAGGTGTTCATCTAGTGCTGTGATATGTTTACCATACAATGACATTTCGATCTGTGATGTCAGCCTGTTCCTTAAACAAGCTTTCAAATAATGATTATGTGATATAAACATGAATCAAATATCTTCAATTTTATGGAATCGGTAGGTTGAATACAGTCAGGCATCATATTTTTAATATTACTTAAGCCTCTTTCTTTTCAGCTAATTATTGTAAACTTAATCTACTTTATGGTTATATGAGATCCAAAATTTCATAAGATGTAATATGACAAATCTCTGTTTTTAATGCTAGCTATGAGGCTTATTTATTTAGCATAAACCACTCAGTTAAAAAGAAAATATTTTAGATACATAATGGGCTCAGAATACCAGTATTGCTAGAAAATAGCATATAGATAATAGATAACCTGTTCCATGAACAAGCCTGCAAGCAAAGATTAGTTTTTACATAACAATATATTTTCCAAAGATCGAAAACAATCAGAGGTATTATATCTTTATAATTACTTAAGCCTCTTTCTTTTTAGCTAATGATCTATTGTAAACTTAATCTACTGTATTGTTATATGAGATTCGAAATTTCATAGAATGTGTTATGACTACACATCTGAATATTTGGGCTTTTTTTACATTTACTATGACTAAACTAGTTACAAACTAAACTAGCCCTCCTTTCCCCCCCAAAATACTTCATTTTCATAGCGTTTTTGGCATGTTCACCATCGTTCGTACATATAAAACCCATGAAATCCATTAAGTGTGCCAGACCCCCTTTGCCAGACACTTGGATCTGCCAGTGTTTAATAGAATTAGAATTGACTATCACCCCGCTATCACTGGTACATTGCTGTGCACCCGAGGGCGCGGCGGATGGCGAGCCGGCATGTGTGTGTTAGGGGCGGGGGCGGTACGCGGAGTACACGCGCACCAGGTCGCTGGCCTCACCCGCGCCTGCAGGGGAGGGGGTGGTTAGGTGATTCTCATAAAGGACCCTCATAGATGTGCTGTCCTACAGTAGAAACTGTCTATTAAGAACATGTGTAGGGCTATGTGCAGGTGATGCAAGCATATGAGAAATGATCAATTGATGATCAATAAGTGAGCCAATGACCTGGTGAAAATGTAAAGTTGTGAGAGCAAGACTTGGATCAGGATTATAAACCACCACATTTACATTTAGGGCTACCTCAAGTCAATGGAAGTGGTGTATCTTATATAAAGTGGTAACGTCAAGTTTGCATTATGATCAGAATTAATATCACTTAATAAGACATATAATTCAATTTATAAAGAATTGATGCCAACTGGTAATTTGGAATTTTGTCGAGCATTAATTTCACACACAGTAACGTTACTGTATCTGGCTCCTGTTCTATTTTGACTGTGTAAATCAGGCCAGAATCTCCTAAATTATAAAATATTTTCTTCTTTAAATTTTCTGAAAACAATTGTCAATCTAGTAGAAAAATATACTAATCCATAATGAATCTGATTTTTAAACATTGAACCTCTGATTTTTATCATTCCGTGCAAAATCAAAGACGCTGATTGGTCAATCTCCGTGCTCAATTTTGCGATGGAATGAACGCTAAAAAAAAAAAAAAAACCACGGCTCTAGTCTAACCTCCTCACAATATCAATACAGCCGCTGACGTAGTAAGGCCATGAAGGCGTGTTCATGCTGTGCGGATTGCAACAGGTTAGACTAACGCCTCCGCTGCGCTCAAAACTGCAGGAATTGACGTCTCCATGGCGCTCAAAACAAAACGAAATTGACTTGAATGTTGAATGTTATGATATGATTTATTTTAAAAATAAAATCATGAAAATGGATTTTAGTCATGATAGAATGGTGATTGACCACTCGATTGTCGTGTCAATCATAAAAATTGAGCACTCACCTAGTTTAAAACTATATTTTCGTGGTCAATTCTACAATTTTTCATTAAAACAATGTTAGCCTGCCTCTAAACAGATCACAAATGTTTGAAAGACACAGAATTTAAGTTTTTTATATCTAATCCCTGTAGTATTAAAATAATTGATATTATATCACGATGATTACAAATACGGAAACCCTGAATAAAAAGTAATCCTCTGGTATAAAATATAAAGTGGGTGAGAGCAAAGACTTGGATCACACTATAAACCACTATACGTTTACATTTACACTGTGTCCATTTTAAAGACATAAAAGAACATGTGAAGCATAAGCGGTAGTTAAACGCGTTTGGCGGGTTCATTGGGGTGCTGATAACATTTTGTCTACAGTATGCAAATGACTAGATATTTGGTGGGTCTGGTTGTAAATATTATAGCTACATTACATAGACATAGGTCAGGTAAGTGAACGCAAATGAATACGGAACACCATGCGCTACTGCAGTAAGCAAGTGTTGCATGGGCTAAAATTTCACTTTTTTTGTCGAGCAGCACATCTTTTGAATGGACAATAACAGATCAATATTCTATTCGCTGCAAAAATAGACTAGTTGTTGCTGTTTAATTTGCTACTATTGGATACAAATATTTCAAAACCTCTAGCCAATGTGGCCAGTGCTATAACAGGAACTAGCCAAATATTAACCTGCCTGGCTGGTATAAAGGACACTGGCCAAAATCTGAAGTTGCTGAAAAGTGGAGTGCGAAGAGCCTTACGATTCCAGCACCCGTATGTGTGTTAAGTATAGCTAGGAGCGTCTGGGGGCATGCTCCCAGAAATTTTAGAAATGGTCTCCAAAACTCTCTGGTTCATTCCTTTTCTGAGAAAGTAATTTTTTTTTATTTTGATGAAATGGAGGTATTTACATCATGTTTTGTTTTTCAATGATTTTACACGTTATTACGGTTAACTTTAACACATACATGTATTTGATAAAAAAAAACTTGATAGAAAAGGCAATCGCCAAAGTGGCAGGTGCAAATTAAAGCCCACTCGCCAAATGGATTAAGCACTAGGTTTTAGCTAGTGGCAAGTGTGAAAGATATTCCCTGTTGGATCAATAAATAGACAGTGGCATAATTTTTGTGGCTGGTATATTGTAATTGTATACTTTTAATCATGATTACCAAAACATTTTAGTAAACAACGCCATTGTCCATAAGTCAACATTGTTCTAGCGAGTATACATCGTTTCAGTATATATCTTAATTGCCCATAAGTCAACGTTGTTCTAGCGACGTTGTGTTCTTTGTTCACTTCTGATCTAGTTTTTAATTCTCTCAAATGTATGCTTAATTTTTCTAAACGATATACTAAAATAATATCCAAAATAATTGTCCTTAAAATTTTCAGCTTCTGTCCTCTTCAGAATATAAATTACAATTTAAATAACAGTATTTTTCACATAGAGAAGGAAACCTAATAAGTAACATAACGGGATTTTATACTCAGAAAAACTCCAGGAAATGCCTGTATTAGATAGAAAGTCTTGGGGACAAGGTTTAAGAAAATGAGCCCTCCTGTTCTATTTAATCTGATTGTACTGTGACAACATTGATCTTTTGATAAACCCATGTTTTTTTTATATTTTTTTTTACCTTAGCAAATATTTTTGCTAAAGTAAAAAAAAGGGGTTTATCAAAAGATCAATGTTGTCATAGTACAAAAGAAACCCAATGAATTTATTCCATTTATTTTGATTGTAATCTGTGTTTGCGCTGCAGCCGTCTCATGATTTTACTCGCATATTTGGCGGTTTCAGACAAGGTGGTGGGCAAGCAGTTTGACATCAACGACTACGGCGTCTGCTACATTGAGGACATGCTGGCCGAGATGCCGGACACCCCCGTGGTGGTCAGCGGGCAGGGCGAGCGGATGACCATCGCCATCCAGCACAGGGGTACGTCACCAGCACTTATGTACCGTAATCAATCTTATTAGCGCACACACCCCAATAAATGCACACCCCTGTTAATGCTGATTAAATATTATACAAATCTTGCTCTTTTTACAGGCGCCATATTGTAGACTATAACACGCCGGTATTATTCTGTATTCAGATCAACACATAACCATCCGGGCGCATTGTGTTATCATGTTCTGTGGGGTCAAAGTGAGAAAAATGCATGAAACACAGAAAATAGTTGGGGTGCGCTTATTATTTTTTGTTTTTTTTCGACTTAACCGCGTCCGACTGTAAACCAACTTTATCAATGATAGCTTATTTTGGCAAATGTTCCATGCTTTTGGCACATACACTAGATGCATTATATTATGTAACAGTTAGGAGGATTCTCGCTTGTGCTTCTCCACTCGAATTGCACACGACTGTAAACAAATACCTTATACCATATGTTCACGTATAAAGGCCAAGGGCCCATGGTGCCATATCCGAACCTAAAGGCCATGTTCAATGTCGGGCTTTACATGAATAGATGGTTTCATAGTACAGCTAATCCTCTATATAACGCGCCTCGATTTTGTGCGAATTTCTGTGTAACGCGGATTGACCGTGGACCCCATTTATTTCATATTCTTATATGTGTATATCCTTATATATGAAAATATTGTCAAAAATACCTTTATACAAGTTGTTTACCTTCGAAGCAGCCATAATGGCAATCAACGAAACTTACTGCGCACATGTGCAATCATTTCCGTGTTTAGGTCTAACACCACGCGATCTCGACCAATGGCAGCGCAGCACATAACGCGCTTTCGGGGTTAACGCGGTTCTCAAAGTATGGACCCCAATGTCCGCATAAAATCAAGGTTTAGCTGTATTTAATTGCTACACTTATACCAACAGTTAATAGGCTAGAAAAAAAATATCCAATCGTATGTTGGAGATGCAAAAGACTACAAAAAGATTCAAATATAGAAACTGGCATGAAATTATATGTGCACTGTCAAATGGTCCAAAACAGTCAGGTAGGTCATGTGAAACATGGACCCAATCTCTTACAACAGCGGCTTAACCCCAATCCCTAAACCTACACCCTAATAGCAAAGAACTTGAGAGGATTATGACCCAAATAAAGAGTCATCCTTAAAATTGACACCTCAGTTCGGGCAACTTCCACTGCATTCTGTGTCATGTGCGCAGGTGTGGATATATTTTATTTGAGCCACGCCAGCTGAGCATGCCAGTGACGCTAATTTTGAGGTTTTGTGTTCTTATATGTGCATCTTACTATTTGTTTTTATTTTTCTCTCAAATATATATATATATATATTTTTTTTTTACTAGTATCTAACATTTATTTCAATTTTCGCACAATTAAAATTCAAACAGCATATATCTTTTATCTACATAAAAAAACTGGCTTACACTATATCTTATATCTACTTAAACTACCATTTGCATAATTAAAATCAAAACAGTATGATTATATCTTATATCTATATAAAAATCTAGCTTCCACTATATCTTGCATGTACTTCAACTACCATTTGCATATTTAGAATCAAAGCAGTATACCTTGTATCTACATAAAAAACTAGCTTACACTAAATCTTATATCTACTTAAACTACCATTTGGAAAACAACAGTCAAACCCTTTCAAAAGACTGATACAAAGTCCACTAGACTGCACCAACACAGAAGTGCATGTTTAAGGGACGATGTACATTTTGTCACGTTCCGCAAAAGTGGAACAGTGTTCCCATTAGGTTTTTCAAGAAAAAAGTGAACACTCTTCCACTTTTATGGAGCATGACAAAATGTACATAAATGTAAACCTTGTAAATAGGATGTGCCATAACTTGAGCACTTGCTCTACGGAATAATTATTCTGTATTGTCATAACGACCACAGTACAAAAACAAATCCCATGGACATGGACATGGTATAACACAGTTTTACACAGTATTGACTAGACAGTAGGTGTGAATTGTATTATGAAAACCACCATTAATACAATTCACACCTACTGTCTAGTCAATACTGTGTAAAACTGTGTTATACCATAACTAAACTAGAATTAATGCATATAACTAACTATTATAAGAAATATAGAACAAAATTTGCAATACTTACCTAGTTAAATAACGTATCTTAACACCTATTATCACTGAGGTTGTACCTTATATATGCTTATTAATGTTTACTTGTTGTTTTTGGTTTCTAAATTTTAATTTTGAATTGTATATATTTTCCCTGAAGAGGCCACTATTGTGTTGAAACGTTGGAACTATTTAATAAAACATTGTGAAATTTCTAAATTACGTTTTTCTGTCTCCAAACAAATACAGAATCTGACAAAAAAAACAATTATGACACCATCTGTAATGTCCAAATTAAAACAACTTGCATATACACTATACTTGAGTACTAAATTCATTAAACATTTGTACGAAACCCTACCAACATTGTTATACATTCATAAAAGTGCATGTATTAAGCATTTTTAAACAAGTATACATTATCTATCATGTATTATGACTTATACCCATTTAAGAGAGATATAGCTATAAAATAAACAATTATTTAGTTTCGTACAGTTTTGCACACTTTTATACATACGAAACTAGTTTCGTACCA
>JAGTTF010005308.1:21612-32363 GCA_019095985.1 Streblospio benedicti | reverse complement strand
ACATTTTCAAGGTAATATTTAATACAAAGTATTCTATTGTCCAAAAAACCTTGCATCAACTTTTTTAGCAAGTGTATTATATAAAAAAAGTAACAATTGCAGACAAAAGAAAACGCATCTCGATGAAAGTGACAATAATGAAGATGCACCAGAACCAGCAATTGTAAAGAAGCAGCCCTCTCCAAACAATTCAATGATGGAGCAGATGAATGTACAAACACATTTTTAATATGTCAAATAAGAGAAATCCAAAATAACTTTATAAACATATGATTAGACATTTCGAAATGTATGCTTACATATCATATTTTCATTTAAATGCAATTGATTTTTAACTTATTCCACGTTAATATATACGTTGTTTTATAGATGAGGCAGAAATAAAAAAATTGAAAGCTGAATTGCAGCTTCTGAAAATTGCCAAACAAGGATTTTCTGCGTCTCATGTTATAAAGGATGAAAAAAAGGTATCAGTCATAAATCATTTAAAATCATCAAGTCTATCTTTTCAATTAATGATTTTATAACATTGTGATATATTTCATCCGTGATAGAATATGCCAAAGAGTCACCTGAGCTGACAAACCAGAGTGTTTCTGATTCATATGTCAATGACTTATGTTCTGTAAGTAAGCATTTAATATCTTCTCATGCAAATCTTTTTGTATTAAAAATAAATAGATGCTAATGTACACATCGCTGAAGCCAGACATGTTTAACATTGTGGATTCTGTTATCCAGCGGTTTGACTTAACATACAAGGAATCATGGAAGCCCGAATGTATATCCAGAACTGACCAGCGTTTCATGACATTGATGAAGTTGTTAAACTGTTCATTTTTGGATCATGTGGAGAGATTTAATTTCAGCAAGACATATGTACATAATATTGTTGTCACACTTTTTTTTGCTTTGTAT
Source organism: Streblospio benedicti (assembly GCA_019095985.1). Classification (NCBI taxonomy): domain Eukaryota; kingdom Metazoa; phylum Annelida; class Polychaeta; order Spionida; family Spionidae; genus Streblospio; species Streblospio benedicti. The sequence goes on along the minus strand of JAGTTF010005308.1, from coordinate 31,445 downwards.
GAGATACTTTTTCAGGGTTTGTTTGAAAATAAGATACCATCTCTCCTGAAATGTAAGTCATCTATGCCCACAAGTTTTGGTGATTTCAGTTGATGCAGAATAGTGCCTCATCTGATAATTCAAACCTATTTTTTACTCCATCATCAAACGCTAAAGGGAATTCCAGAACTTAAACACAGAGGAATTATATTACTATGGAACTCTATACACTAACGGTTTAGTACATGTGTGGCAATCCCATTTCTTTTCTGTTGCTACCCCATCCTTACAGCTAAACTTCATAATGGATAGATTTGATAGAGCGAGTACTAAAATTAAGAACGTTAGTAGCATCATTGGGAAGGCGTCACCTCTGACTAATCCTATCACAATGACTGAAGTGAAACATGCTAATGGCAGCACTGAAAAAAAAAAGGCAAAGGATGGTGCAAGCCTCACCGCAGAGCATCTTCAAGCTGCAATACAACCAATAGCAGTATTTTTAACACCCATTATAAACCAAATCATTGGCACTTCCTACATCCCAACATCATTTAAAGAAGCAATTCAACATCCAATTCATAAAAAAGGAAAAGATATCCTCTTGCCAGCAAACTATAGGGGTATCACAATTTCTGCTTTGATAGGCAAATTTTTAGACTATATCTCATTACATCAGCGGATTTCAACTCCACGTCGCCTACACCACTGGAATTTGGATTCTCTGAAGAAAAAGCCATTACACATGCTGCATTTATTTTAAATGAGGCAATAGCAAAGACAAAAGACAGGGGCATCAGCATATATGCAGCCAGCCTGGACGTTCAAAAAAGCGTTTGACGTCGTCCTTCAAGAATCTTTATTAGTTAAATTATATGAACAGGGGTTAACTGGGAGATGAAGGAAACTGAAAGAGGAATCATATAACAACAGAACAGGAAAGGTGTTGTGGGAAGGACAAATCTAGGTTTATTTATTGGTACTACAAGTGTCTGCTCACCAACATGTGCTGATGACATGCTGATCTTGGCTACCAGTATGTTGGAACGTCAGATACTCCTCAATATTGTAGCTTGTCACGCGAACCAAGAAAATTATATCATACATCGTTCTCCAAGAAAAATGTGTCTTCTATAGAAAATTAAAGGTACTGAACGTTTTATCCTGAAACTTCAAAGAATTGAAGTATTACCATATTCTTATATGCACATTACAATATTATATTACTATATACTATCGATTATCATCACAACATGGCCAAAGTAAAAGAAATTTTTGGTGTGTGCGACTGTAACGTAAACATAGACAATGATAACTATAAAATCGTTCATAGATACCAGAGAAACATGCAAGAATTACGGAAGAGAAGTGCAAAAAAGATCCTGTTGCGGACAGTATGTCATGTAGTGGTTATACCTATTGACCTATTGTTTACATTTGTTAGTACTTATACCTAATTTTGATCAAAAATCCATTAAATATGCAGTAATTTAAAATGGTGGTTATTGCAGTTAAATATAAATAAGTAGAGTAGGATTTAGAATTTAATTATAAATATCAAATTATACCTGAAGAAATGAAACCATGGAGTTGTCTTGCGTTAATAATTTAATTTAAGCACAAATTACACAAAATGGTGACAGCCATGTTTACACCTGCCAGCCCACCTGCGGGGCTCACCCTTGATACCCTGGCATATATAAGGAGGATGCCAAGAAACTTGGTTTAGTCTGTTACATGATTTTGTTGGATAAAGAAGTAGTTTTTTAGTCTGTTACATGATTTTGTTGGATAAAGAAGTAGTTTTTTAGCTGTTACATGATTTTTTGGATAAAGAAGTAGTTTTTTAGGTGGCTGTGCATGGAGAGTTCAAAGACGTGAGTTCAAATTTGGTAGATTTTAAATGGTATGAAAATATGCATGTCTATTCAAATACATTTGAAATTTGTAATTTGAATATGTTTAATCCTGGGTATACAAGCAAGTAGTTTTTTAATTGGTAATTGATAATCTTAACTGGTTCATTCTAGAATATAACACTTATTGTAATTAACCTTGTAGATAAAACCGTTATTGATCATCAACATCCATGACATTGCGTTTTTATTTCACAACTCAACACACGCCAGCTACAGATCCAATTTGAGGACATAGACATTGAACAGTATAAGACTTCGGCTATTAAAGTGCTCAACTTTTAAAACAAACTCAGATCGAATTTATGCCTGGATATGCACATGTCAAATTAGATTCCATGAAGACCTAGCAGCTAGTGGTGACTATCAGGTTGATTGGGCCGATGTCGAGGCCGGAAAAGAAGGTATATTCACAGAAATTACAATAGCAATTAATCAACATGCAGAAAAATAACCCATTGAAATACAAAAATTAGTAACTGTTACAATATACATATCCACCTTTACTGTTATGATCCAAGGTAATTTTCTCCCTACATTTATAAACCGAGAATTTAAGGCTTTAAAGAATTGCCTTGATCGAATACATAGTGGCTGTGATCCGATCTAATTTCCACCAGTAATTTTGTTTGGTAAATATAAACTTAGTTAGCCTAACATATGGCACGGCTATTTTCAAGGATCTAGATATTAAAATAGCTAAACAAGATATTGCTTGAAAGAGGTTATATATCCACCAGTAACTACGTATGTATTTGATAACAAGTGTACTACACTACATGTACATGAATCCTGATTCTTATCTTTAGGTCGGACTTTGTGCAATCAAAGCACTCGGTGCTATGCAGTGCACATTTCAAGGAAGATTTCTCAAAAATTATGGAAAAGCGCTTTGGGTTTCATAGTGTTCTAAAACTAAAGCCAGATGCGGCACCATCCAATCATGCTAAACTGACCATTGACGCTTCTCAGTTTAAGGCCCCTGATGAGAATAAAAGGTTAAAAACTATCAAAAAAAATGGAAGGTTCAAGGTAAGTTTCAAAAATCAAATTTATAAAAAGAAATATCTTGATTAGTGAAGACTGATAGTGTGATTTCTGAAATGTATATCATAATATGTTGATAATAATAAATAAATAATAATAATATGACTTATAGAGCGCCTTATTCTAAGTGTTCTACATTACTAAAATTAGCCAGACCCATTTTTAGACAAATAAATATAAATAAATTATTCCAAAAAACTAGCTACCAGCTAGCTGTAATTACTAAAAAACAATACGGAAGAGGTAAGTTTTGAGTCTGGAAAAAAAATGTTAATGCTATCATTTTGACTTTCAAAACTATTACTTTCCAATGAAACTAATCCTTTAATATAGGCTAAAACGGTGAGCAAAGTTCTGTGAGGTACTGGTGATATGGGATACGGAGCAGGCCCTTTCGAAGGGATTTGAGATGGTACATATTCTTCTAAGCAGATTCTGAAGTATGCTGGTGCTTTTCCATGTAGACATTTATACACAAGGAGGAATTTTTTGAAAATGATACGCTGTTCTATCGGTAGCCAGTGAAGTTCTTTTTTAGAAGGGGTGTCACATGATCAAACTTTTTAGCTCTGAATATCATCTTGGCACAAGCATTCTGAATCATTTGAAGCTTGAATACTGTCGCTTTTGGAAGACCGATCAAAAGGCTGTTGTTTTGATCGATGCGACTAATCACATTTGCCAATATCCCACTTATATGTTGATATGTTATAGATTATCAATGAGGCAAGAAGACTTACCAGTACTAGTACATGTACTAGTACGTCAGAGATGGATGAGACTGAGGACATGATGACAGATACTTCAACATTCGTTGATGTGTCCACCCAGGTGTTTACACCAACAAGCAATGTGGAAACACAAATGAATGGAATTGGAAAAAATAAAGGCAAGAATATCATATTGGTTTAATTCTGTGGACACTTTATAACCAATGATAACTAATCCATAGGCAAATAGTTGAGTTTGTCCATATGATTACCATGGAAATAAATCATCAATATTTCATTCAAAAGTATTTTTGTGGATTATTTGACATTGATATTATAATTGTCTGTAAAGAAAATGATATTGATAAAATTATAAATTCATCTTATTTTCTTAATGGTTTGCAGGGGTGCAACACAAATCAAAGGTGTCTGTTGTAAGCAGAAGCAGTCAGACTCGCAGTCAGACTTGTCGCACTGCAAAAAAGGACCAAGGCAGCCAGTGTGATAGAATGTTCTTTTGCGAACCACAGACTGATGAAGATTAGTGCAATAAGCCTTTTTGCCATCTCAGGCAGTGCAGTGCATGTTGGAATACGCCAGTTACAAACAAACCATCACGTGCTTACTCGAGACCGTTAACTTCTTGTATTATCGTTCATATTTTCTATTTTAAATCAAGGATTACTAAGAAAATAATCGTTAGCTTAATTTAAGTTCAATTGTAAACAATTTCAATATTATCATGGGTCGAACATGTGCATTTGTGGATTGTACTAATTCCAGGTATAAAGTTAGAAAGGTGGAAGAAGTCTTTTTGTGATGAACATAACTGTATGCATATGGATAGCACTTGTTCTTGTCCACCTCCCTTCAAACTGTTCAGGTTTCCTGAAGATCCAGAGGTAAAAAAAGGAGTGGACCAAACTGATCTTCCGGAAGAATATACTGCATAAGTGGAAATATTTTCTGCTGCTTATAATGCAACATTTCTTATTATTTATTGCAGACTTGAGTTTTATGATGCGAATGATAACTTTGGCAAGTCAACTACTTTGGCTGAGGACGAACATCCATATTCCATAAATATACCACCATCTACAGAATATAAAGATGTGAATTCCTCAACAAAGGTAACACTTATATAGTAATCAAAAACCAAATTTTCATTTTCTTTGTTTATTGTTTATTGTTCCTTTGTTTTGTTAATAATTGCTGTTGTTTGTTTTGGTTTATTTTTGTGCATTTCTTTTGTGCTAGAGACCCCAATCTAGGTTGAGGCGTGGATCCAGGACTGCCACATTCACCATTGAAATGCTGGTGCTTTTCAATATTCTCTTCAATGTCACAAGGTATACAAGGGTTTAAGCAAAAGACTTTTAAACTGATTTTCAGTATCAGGGTTCTGCAAGCATTATAGAATATTAGATTGATATAGAAATTTACCTTCTTGGCTTTATGGTTGAAATATTTGCATGGATGTTGCTTAGCATTCATCCATTAATTAATAAAATCATTTTGACTTTTCATCACAACCATAAAAATTTTGGAAACATAAAATGCTAAAGACTACATATGAAATGGTTGTTGTTTCTTGAAATATTTGTGTCTTTCATTCTAGCTAATGTAACATTTCCTACTTTATTATACTTATGGATTGCAAACTTTAATGGATATACAGTACATTAAGTTAGTATTTAAAAAAAACAAATGAATTTCCTATCCTTTTGCTAAATAGTTGCTATTTTTACAGATACCCAGAGTTACGCAGGCAGCAGTTGACGCCTATTTACTTCCCAGTGGCGTAAAAATGGAAGACAAAGATCGAACACTGTACAAAGAGAGATTTCTTCAGTATGTTCGGTCCACACATAAAGATGACAAGTGCTTCCTTAAAGCCTGTTGTTCGGCCGAAATGAAAAGAAATGTAACATACACTATAGATATAGTTGTGGACCAAACTGGGTCTGTAGAGGAGTGCCAGTGTGAGTGTGCAGTCGGCATGGGGCCTTCAGCACACTGCAAACACGTTAAATGTTTGTTGTTTGGTTTAACGTTGTTTGAAAGAGAGAAGCAATTTTATACTCGTCAGACATGTACCCAGAGATTGCAAACTTTCAACCAATGTAAGCCATTCAAGGGATCACCCATTAAGGCAGAAGATCTAGATATTCGAACAGCTGGGCAAGGACGAGAACTTAAACGACTGGTTGATTTTGATCCAAGACCTGAAGATAAAATCTCAGAAAATTTGACTGGGTTATGTTTTTTTGTTTAGAGATCCCCCAGCAAAGGCATTTTCTTACAAAGTCAATTCTTCATCCAGCTGCTTGCTCTATTAGTACAAAGGAGTTGATACGCCGGAAAAAAAGATCCTGACCAGCAAAGGATCAACAAAAAATTTGCAGCGCAACAAAAAATGTGGATTAAAAAAAGAGGCTCAAGAGGTCACTGCCCATAACCTATGCAATTTTTTTTCAAGACATATAACAAAATGTGCTGAGCAACCATTGAGTGGTAACATAAAACAAAAATGTGTGGAAGTTAATGATTTTGCCAGTGATAATAATGATGATTTTACAACCGAGATAAGGAGTTCATTGCGGCAAGATGAAATTGGTCAAGTAGCAGCATCTGATGAAATATCATTATGATCTCACACCCTTGAGGTCTTGAGTTTGAATCCTGCCAGGGCTACTTGACAGTGCCACGGATAAGTACCAACCAGTCCTATTGTCAAAGATGGGTATCTGTGTTGTTAGGACGGGTAAACATTTTGAGATACTTGTCCTATGGATTAGGATTCTCAGTCATCCAAGACATCATTTTCAATTGTATTTACATGATTTTGGTTGATTTGGACGTGTAAATCTTAGTTAGAAAGGGTATATTTTTCAGTATACCCGTTCTAAGGACAAGTGTTTTATTTCTTATTCATAGACCAGCTTGATATATAGCACAATGGAAGCTTAGGGTTCTAAAACCTGTCTTCAGCTGTATCTATCGTTGGTAGAAATAGAGAGAGAGAAGTTTGAAAATGTATCCGCAAGTACTGAGAAACACATCAACTCTGGCTGAAAAATCAAAGATATAATAGATTAAAAGTGCTCAGAGAGCACAGCATTACTAGAACAACGTTATCTCATAGCACATATTTGTGTATATTTGTGCGCTGAATGTGCTGCCGATGCAAGCATATAAGAAATGATACATTGATGATCAATAGGTGGTCCAATGACCTAGTCTTAAGTGTAAATTCGTGACTTGGATCAGGACTACAAACCACAACATTTACATGAGCACAACTCTGGGTGCTTGCTGCTTGGGATGATGGTATCATTCTGGTCTCACACCCTTGAGGTCTTTAGTTCGAATCCTGCCAGGGCCACTTGACAGGGCCACGGATAAGTACTAGTCCTATTGTCCAAGATGGGTATCTGTGTTGTTAGGACGGGTAAACATTTCGTGTTACTTGCCATATGGACGAGTATTCTCAGTCATCCGAGACATCAGTTTCAATTGTATTCACATGATAGTCTGTTGATTTGGACGTGTAAATCTTCGTTAGAACGGGTATATTTTTCAGGATTCCGGTCCTGTGGACAAGTATGATGTTTTTCCATTTCCTAGCCCTGCTTGATATAGCCCAGTGGAAGCTTAGGGTTGTAAAACCTGTCTTCAGCTGTATCTATCGTTGGTAGAAATCTCTTGGGGTCGTGAGTTCTAATCTTGTCAGGGTCACTTGATGTAGTATAATGGAAGATTAGGGTTGTAAACTGCTTGGGATGATAGTATCACTCTGTAAAGGAAAGGGAAGACCAAAACAGACTTGGGATGCTGGCGTACAGAAAGATCCGGCATGTTTGGGCATTAGTTTGATAGACCTTGGTGACCGAAAGATTTGGAGAGAACGGTTGAGATGTAGACTGGGCAGCCAGGAAACACCCTGTTAATGACGAATAAATAGGGCCTGCGCAAAAAGAACTTAGGATCGATTGATTGGTTGGTTGAATCAATTTGCATAAACCACCACACCCTGCACACCCAGGATCTATGAACTGTGATATGACAGAAGCAATTTGAATATTACATTGAGATATGTGGATCATTTTTCTCACCACTGCCTTGTCAACAGTGAATAATGATTTTGAGGAGTTGTCACTGAATAAAATTGTAGACCTTCATATCTGTGAGCTATCACTCAGGCTGAATGATGATATCAGAGCAAGATCACTGCATGAATGGCCATAACATAAATCAGCATAGTGTCAAGAAGTCAGAGACTTCAATGATCATTACTTATCTGTCAGCATTGGAAGAGGTCGTCCAAGAAAAAAAAACAGGATATACATAATAGAGTAAGTGCAGTGTGCCTGATAGCAGATATAAGATATTTAAACTCCACAACTCTCAACTCCACACTCATAGACATATTATCTGATCTCACATCCCCACTCGTATAATAACCTACTAGTATTCTAATTAGTTAATGGTAACAATATGAGTATCATTAGTATGAGAAAAAAAATTGTACTCAATATGTATTTCATTTCAATCGACAATAGTTCCAATACCAGTCACAATTTTCTATTTTCACAAACAACACAAAAGTACAATGTAGTCTGTACTGACCAAAAATATTTGCAGCCTTTCATCATGATAATATGGAAAACTAGCCTACCCACTGGGCCCTGAACATTTGATACCAACCGGCACAGGTCAAAATCAGCCTACAGGGGGCCGCCGGGTGGGATCTATTTTAAACCCTTGGTACATTTTTAAGGATGTCCTATGGACAAGTATGATTTTTCTCCTATTTGTGGCCTTGATTGAAGCAGGAACACGTTTTATGCCATTTTTACAAAGTTGAAAGTTACTCATGCGTGTCTGTCTGTTATCTTAATACAATCACTAACATTTGTTTCAGAAAGAAATGGATGCATATCGCATCGTACTATTCAAAGAGGAAGGCAGTGTTGAAGTAGTGCCATCTTCATGGGTAAATGTAACATGGGGGGTGTGCAAGTGCTATTGGCCACCAAAGACAACCAATGCATCAAGGTTGGTGGAAAAAGGCATTCCGCCAAGCCTTGATTGGGCACTCATTGACATTGAGATTATTATCCAGTGCTAGAATAAGTATTTGTACATGGAATTGTTCAGATAAGGCAGCTGTAATGGGGAGGGGGCGGTCAGAATGGGTGGGTGAAGAATTTAAGTGCAAGGAGTTAGAGGGGAAGTCAAATTTGAATGCAAGGGAATGGGGGAGGGGGGCGTCAAGTTGCAGTGCATCATGTTTAAAACGAAAAAGTAAAACATGATGATTTTTTTTTCTGCTCCGTGTGGGATCACAAATTATATGTCTAAAACCAAATATATTTAATACAGTTTTATTATTTCAACAATACTGATATGTTATGCAAATAATGAATTAAGTAATGAAGAAAGTGGTGTTCGGGTTGTTCCCAATGATGATGATACAGATGAGGAAACAAGAATCTGATAATAGTTCAGCAAAAAACTGATGATGTTGATATTGATGATGACCATATCACCGTTCAACATATTGTATACAAAGATCAGGACTTGTATTACGTAAAAAAATGCTAACATGATCATGTATCGATGTACAACTGGTTCAATTCAAATGGTTGGTCTGATGAAATATTTGTATGTGAACTTTTAAGTTATGATACAGTTATATTTTTCATGTAATCTTTTATCAAAATCAATATTAAGTGATATTTTGCAATGCCTTCAATTTGAATTGAGGGGGAAGCGTGGGGTGGTGGAATTCAATGCACAAAATGTGAGATTGGGGTTGTAAAATTTGAGTGCAAAACTTACAGTTGGGTGAGGGTGTGTAAAATTTCAGTGTAAGGTAATGACAAATATCCAACCGACCACCTTCCCCCTCATAAATAATGACAGCTCCCTAATATGGTATTGAAACATTGATATGGTCCAGCCATGAAGATATCAATTACATGATAACTTGCATGACAGTGGCTATATTTTCGAAGAATTTGATAATTTTGAAGCATTATCAGCAGCCTGTTTAATTGGTTGTAGTTAGAAACTTGCAGATCTAAATCTTTTTATTTTCAGATAATTTAAAGAGTGCGCGAAAGGCATGCAAAAAGGCAATAGAAGCAAAGGATCTTATGTCCGTTGATCTCGAGTC
>JAGTTF010005307.1:33855-44095 GCA_019095985.1 Streblospio benedicti | reverse complement strand
ATTTTTTAAAACATTTGGCAGAGGGGGGGCTTTCTTCTAGTATAACACTGTACTGTGGCGACGTGCTTGGTGGAAATCAGCAACTCAGTGGCAGACACACGACGTAACGGTTTTGGCTACACTGTGCCCTGCCATGAACGGGGCGCGAAACTTGTGACGCAGGGAAAATCACATTTTCTGGTCGTGTGCGCTAACCACTGAGCTATTGAGGACCACTCATGACCTGCTTCCAAGACATGGTTTTACAGGCTGTTATACTGTGGCAGGAAGAGAGAAATTCTTTAAGTTTTGAAGAGTAGATGCAGTAGCATATCTCCATGTCAAACCACAAGCTGCAGTAGCCATAAAGCTGGACATGCCGTTGTCATGTAACGTATATATTTGCAAACTTTAAGGGGAACAAGATAGTTTGATTGAAATATTAATGATTATGGGAAATCACAAATATTTTGTTCGCCAGGGAGTTATTACAGAGAGTTTTGCAAGTGTTGCGGGGAGACAGGACATTGGGACAATCCCAATACTAATCTATCAGAAGATGATAGTGATGATGATGATGACGATGATTCAGAAACTGATGAGCGAGCGATTTGAACACACTGATCTCTCAAATGTGTGTATCATGAGGTGGTTGAATGATCACTAAGTTGTGATCACTGTGTGATTTTTTTATTACTTATGTGTAAAATATGTAACTTTTAAGATAATTTTGATGATTGTTATCAATATTTTTCTTATTATTGATGTTGGGTGTCATATTACCTTTATCTAAGATACAAATCTAAATTACTTGTAGTCTTACCCCATACACTAGACACCTAAGTCACATTCCTAGGACCTTTATTGATGGAGATATGGCCATTTTATGGTTTTGGCGGCCATTTTGGACATTGCAGAATTCACCCATCTCAGTGGCAGCCATCTTGGATTTGCCTATATCTATGTAGTCAATCTGCCTTTAGCTAGCTGGTTCGAATTCTATGACTCCAAAAACATGTTGTTGGACAACACAACAATATTTATGCCATTAAAAGTTAAAAAGTCCAAGGCAATCACAGAATTCACCCATCTTTGTGGTGGCCATCTTGGATTTGCCTATATCTATTTGATCAATGTGACTTTTATTGCTGGATTTAGATTCTATGACCCCCAAAACATATAGTTAGGCACCAAAATCACAGTTGTATCATTAATAATCAAAATGTTATTAGCGAGAATGTATTTTTACATAATGGCGATCATGAATATTGAAAAAATGTTAAAAAAAAAAATGCACTCCAAATATAGCTAGAGTATCATATCAGTATATCCCATGATATGTATAGTAAAAAACCATAATCACCTATCATGTTTTATTTATATCAGAATTTACAGACTTTACCCATGCAGGGGTCATAATATGTACCTTTTTTATCATATCAAGAAAGGGTTCAAATTGATTTATATGAATCCTAGATGATTTTTCCTATCAGATACATATCACATATGATACTTTTCATCTTCACATCTGTGAATTTAAATTAAGGGTTTAACAGTACGTGATCTAAATTTAATAGAGCCCCCCCGACACACACACACAAATTCACCACACATCTACTCATAATTATTGATCTGCCGCATAAAGTCCCACAACTCTTCTAGTTGATGCACATTTGTACAAACACATGACGCTATGAAAAGTATATTTTTTTTATTCTGCTTTACATTAAAACAATATGCTAAAACTAGTAACTGATAATCTTATGAATCATCTTTGCATTGCCTTTACTTACAAACTGCTAATGACATTTCAGTAACTTATAATAATGAATTTAGTCAATGAACCTAGTTCAGAAAATAATAGATAAACCAATTAAATAACTATAACATCTAACAACATTTCAACAGCTTTAGACTTATGATCCGACAATGGCAAAATATTGGATGACATAACAAGATCATACAACCAACAAAAACTGCCAATATAACAACTTAACCAAGATCTCCATAATTAATAGAACATGACAAAACGTATAAATTTATACATGGCACTTAACACTACAAAGCAGGCTTCTTCATAAGTATGGTCTTTGAATAATCTGTGCGCTCCATCTGCTTTACAACTAAATTTCTCATTTTGAAAAAATATGGAATTGCTGGTATAACATTTTTTTTTTTTTTTTTTTAATAACAATAATTATTTTACTTACAAAATATACAGACTTAATGTTCAGGTTCAAATAATACATCATGCAACATCACATTTTTGATAGCGAAACATGAGTGTTTGGTTTAAATTTGAACAAATTTCTTAATCTCAACCCAACCAAAGGTGAAGTGACTTTGCTGTGAACTGGCACAGTGCACTGGCTGCTGATCTGAACAAAGCAATAATGCTTCCCTATCCTGTAAGTGCCATGGGCCATGGCTTTACATTTATTGCAAACGTGGGTCGGAGTTTGCTAATATCAGAAATCCATATTTACAAGCAGTCTCATTTTCTCCTGCATTTTCTATTATTGTAAACCACAGAACACTTTAGTTTTCAAACAAACTGGAATGCAATTGACCAGTTTTTCCGTCTGAAAGGTCCATTTATAATTGACTGTAGATAAATTACATTACAATATTCCGTAAGTTGTCATTAGCAGTTAGACCCTACCAGTATAAATAAGTATGAAACACAAAATGAGAATTATTTCTTATAAAAATCTGTAAAACATTTACAAAATTGGAAATGACGTAACACTTTTATTGAACACAGAAAACCTAACGAACAACTTTGCTGATTGCATCACATGATATGACATAAACAACCAGCCTGCAAGTGACTGTGACTTCGTATGTTGAACAGTAATAGCTTAATGCAAGTTCACATTATTTGTTTTATAAAATAACAACACTGTGTTAACAAATACTTCCATTTTGCTGACAGTAATTATTTAAAGGAAACAACTCAACATGAGGATTGTTAGTGTTTGAACATAATTATTCATTGATAAAGTGTAATTACTACAAAACTTTTAGACTGAAAAAAAAATAATTTGCAAGTCAGATAAAAAAAATGACCATCGCTCAATCTCTTCTCTTTACCTTGTGCATTCATAACTACACATATACAAATTGCGCTGCAACTTTTACTTTTCGAAGTAGCAGGTACAATTGACTATTTTGTGAGCAATGCGACTGTTACAAAATAATGATCAGCACAAACATCCTCCAACATTTCGCTGCACATACTCATCTTGTCATAAAAAATCAGGCTACAAATACTTTTCGACGTGCTTCAGACAAAGTCAATAGATTTTCTAGGTTCACAATATAAGTCAACACACATTTTTTCATTCCATCCATTTAGCTACAACTGTACAATGACTGTCTCTCATACACTCGGTGGCAAAATAATGCAAAACATTGTCGTTTCTTTTTCTAACACAAGACATAGTTATCCTGCATTAGAGATAAATGATAATATTTTCTAAGTGATATGGCGTCTATCATGCCAATGTCTGGTAACGGCTCACACTAAAACTGTTAAAATTTAGGCTGAAATATTTGTTACTTTACCAAATCCCGAAGTAGACCGCGAGAGTCACACATTTGAAGGAGTTCACAAAAGGTGAACATTGTCACCATGTAGTTATAACATGATTTGTGAACTCGTTGACAAGTTCAATATGTGCAACCTAATTCCACACCTACTTTTGACACATACCTACTAAACTGTGAATACTTGTAAAAAGAAACTTAAATAATCAACAGAAAATGATTTGTATGGACGGTGGCTGCCACAGTTATAAAAAATTGAAGAGAAATAATTGTAAGTCATGTACAGCTCACAAAACAAGTTTGTGCATCATTGAAGTACAGAACACCTCTTGCGTCGAAAAGCGCTAATGCTCCTGGAAGCTTTAAACCATGAGAATAATTGACATAGGACTCTTCTACAAATGCAAAATACAGTTGCATACAAATGCAAAAAGAATACAGTGGCAGTGCATAATGAATCCATTTATTATATCAACAAAGAATGAAGTGGACAAAGAATGATCAGTCCATATCTGTCCATTTTCTTACAGATACACATTAACAAAAATAGGACAAATTTAAAATCTATTTACTTGTCATCATCATCTTCCTCCTCCTCATCTTCATCTTCTTCATCCTCTTCCACAACCACAGTTGCTGCAGGCTTTGCTTTCTTTGCTGGGGCAGCACCTCGCTTGTAGTCAAAATTTGTTTATTTATACTGACATGTGATATATACATTTCAAATATATGATAACATATATAGAGGTTAATGAAATAAATAACATAAATCACCCAGCCATTTCTGGTTTATATGCCAGTTTTTAACATAAATATATTTAATTTTGTCACTAGACATAAGAGAGCACATTTGATATTATTTAAGTATATAATTATATATAGTAAGATACATATTGTAATGTACAATTTGTTTTGTCTTTTGTTCCATGCATCATTTATAAACTTAGCTACATTGTAGGTACAATATTGAAGAATTTGTACCTCCTCATCTTCATCTTCTTCATCCTCTTCCACAGCAGGCTTTGCTTTCTTTGCTGGGGCAGCACCTCGCTTGTAAGCCATCATCTCCTACAAAAGAAATAACGCGGTGAATACCAGTCAAATTGTGCATTCTGCAAGTAAAGATTTCCATCAATGTTTTATTCTAGCATGCTTAAAACACTTTAAAAGTTATACTCAGGGAGTCAACACGTAGTGTGCAAGGTGATTTTAATACAAAAGCAGATTTCAAACATTTTAATATGCCTAACTAATGAAACATAAATAACTTTTCAACAAGCCACAACTACCTCTGATATAATGTAGACTGCAATGCAAATGAATGATTTTTTCAAACTATTCATGAAATACAAATTCAAACTATTAAACTTTTTTTTGCAATTTAATTTTTTTAGATTCTGTACAGATGGTTCAATACAATCTTTTTTTTGTTTAATTTAATTTTATTCAGACGTTTTGACACGTAAGTGTCCTCTTCAGAATATCAAAATTGTTAATCAGTTCAAAATATTAATCTTTTTTTGTTAATAAGAAAGGAAATGTACCAGTTCGTATCTTTTTTTATCGTTCACTGCTAATTCTTCAAATTTTGGTCTGTTGGGGCACACTTTCCATCTCTTCCCTAGTTCTCTGGCAACATCTCCAACGCCATAACCAGGGAATTCTTTATTAACTGATGGTCGCTCCTCAGCACAGAAGAAAAAGAAGGAAGACAATGCTCTTTTAGGGGCATTTGGATCCTTCTTTTTCCTCTTGCGCTTCGTATCTCCTGGGTCATATGTTGACATCTCTTTCTCATAACGAATTTTATCTTCAGCAGCCATGACTTCATAAATCCTCTTTTCCTTGGCATCCATTGACTAAAAGAGTACAGCAAAATGTGACAAATTGCTAATTCATTCACTGTGTCATAGTTTAAAGATAACGTGTGTCAGTGATAAATATTATTCGTTTAGAAAAGAGCTTTTAAAAACAAAGATCAACAAAAATATTTTCCTAAAAACTTAAAATTACAATTATTTTAACCTAGGAAGTAATATAAATGGTTACACATCAAGTAATCTCACCTTCCAATTCTCTGTGCACTTCTGTGCCTTCTCTACAAAAGCAGACGCTTCTGCTGTTGGGTGCGTCTTCTTGTGTTCCTCTCGACACGATTGCATGAAGAACGCAAATGGGGTCATGCGTCCACGAGGTGCGCTACATTTGCTCATGATGATGTCAATTCTGCAAGAAAATATAATTAAAATTGAATTGTTTATAATAATTCTCTTGCACATTCCCTTATATCTGCCACCTTGGGCAAATAAATCATATGACAGAACAAAGAACTCCGAAGCATACCCTGAAAAAACACGTACATTCTTCCAAGGCTCAAACCTTTTATTAGATCTCTTCTTTATTGAAACTTTTGCTCTATCAGACCCGTAAGTCCACTAATGCAGAAAAATAAGCCTAGACTTGAATACAATTTCAGTTATAAACCCCATGTAATGATATTATCAAGTAAATACAACCTACAATGATAGTTGGACTGTTCACTAATTGAATATTCCATCTATGTTTAAAAACTGCCCTTGCGCTTCACTTATTTTTCATTGACAAAGTTGAGTAACAATATAAAATCAATTAATACATTACACTATCTTTAATTTACTTCTAATTTTACTATTTTCCAAAGTATTGAAACATGATTGAAAAACATCTTTATGATTTCAAATATTAAATAAAATTTATTGTTTTATTATAATATTTATTTATCAAAATCTACTTGACCATAGAATTTACCAGCCAAAGTTAAGAATTTCATTTTCTAGTCACAATGCACCGCCCTTCATACAGTAAGTGATCTCTGTATGTAGGGGACTACATATTTGTTATTACTCAGAGGGTATTGGGGGTGGGGATGTGGTGTTTCTTTTTTGTAGATGGTTAACTATATTCCAAATATTTTCTAAATGAGGACATCTGATTAGTAAGTGAATTGAATCATGATCTACGTCTTTACAATAAATACAGTATGGGGATTCAGCTTTCCCCTCCTAAAAAGATTGTACATAGTTGGTAATAGGTTATTGTATAACTTAAAGTTATATTCTTCTATTTTAGCATCAAAAATATTTTTGATTTTGTTCAGGTAAAATTGGTCATTAGTAATATCTTCAGCAAATAGTGCTGACCATTTATTATAACTTTTTTATCAGTTATCTTTGTTGAAATAAGAGCCTTTTTAAAATCCTACATTGATACTCTGTTCATACGTCATAGTGAAGACTGTTACCAATCCAATAAATAGCATTATTTACAGTGTCTAGTTTTATTTTTCGGATGTATTCTCGATGAAATGAAATTTTGCTTTAAGAACTTATTTTTTTACTTTATTTATAAAAGTGTTTTGAGCTCCTAAAGGCTCTGTTTTAAACTAAAACACAAAAAGGGGAAAAGGGGGGAAAGAAGAAATTAAATAAAAGCAAAAATATATGCAGTCCATGATTATCAGTTTGTCAATATACATGTAGTACCTAATTAACAGATTAAACCAACTTCTTATAACATATTAGGCCTACGACAAACAATATATGGAGATTTAACAATATTAAGATTAAGGATCAGTTAATTGATTAGCAAATTAGACTAATAGACAGCATTATGCTGTGCACATTTCTTAGGGAGAGATAAATATAAGTGTGTCATAGCTGTAAAGGAATTGTGCTAGGATAGTTGATCTTCTACTAATTGCCTCAGTAACTGACGGTGGTTACAAACTGTCCCTTTGACCAAAATAGATTCATTCAATGAAAACACTACATGTATATCAGCCGATTGCTGCCCAGCAGACGGCGCCTTGGTGCTGATTGCCATCACTTTAGCCTTAGTCTATTGTGATAAGATGGTAGCACTTCTGTGCCTTCTCTACAAAAAGCAGACGCTTCTGCTGTTGGGTGCACTTCTTGTGTTCCTCTCGACACGATTGCATAAAAATAAATGGGGTCATAGCGTCCACGAGGTGCCCTATTTTTCTCATGATGATGTCAATTCTGCAAGAAAATATAATTAAAATTGAATTGTTTATAATAAAATTCTTGCATTCCCTTATATCTGCCACCTTGGGCAAATAAATCATATGACAAACAAAGAACTCTGAAGCATACCCTGAAAAAACACGTACATTCTTCCAAGGCTCAAAAAATTTTATTAGATCTCTTCTTTATTGAAACTTTTTGCTCTATCAGACCCATAAGTCCACTAATGCAGAAAAAATAAGCCTAGACTTGAATACAATTTCAGTTATAAACCCCATGTAATGATATTATCAAGTAAATACAACCTACAATGATAGTTGGACTGTTCACTAATTGAATATTCCATCTATGTTTAAAAACTGACCTTGCGAATTATTTTTCATTGACAAAGTTGAGTAATAATATAAAATCATATACATTGCACTATGGACGTTTTATGTTAATTTTACTATTTTCCAAAGTATTGAAACATGATTGAAAAACATCTTTATGATTTCAAATATGAAATAAAAATTGTTTATTCATTAATATTTATTTATCAAAATCTAAAAGTATCCATAAATTTAGTGCGCATTTAACACTTGAGTATTGAAAATCCGTAACTCTCAAAGTTTTGTCCTGGTTAACTATATTGCCTAAATGAGGACATCTGATTAGTAAGTGAATTGAATAATGATCTACGTCTTTATAATTTACAGTATGGATTCATTCAGTATTTCCCTGTATTATAGTTGGTAATAGGTTATTGTATAACGATTTTAAATCAAAAATATTTTTTTATTTTGTTCAGGTAAAATTGGTCATTAGTTAAAAATTTTATTATATTTTTTATCAGTTATCTTTGTTGAAATATTTTTATTATCCTACATTGAATCAAATATCAATGGAGATGAAAGGATTAAAGAGAATAGTGTGGTAGGGTAAGACTCATGAAAAGCAAATACCAGAGAATATTGGTGACACCTCATTAATTGTTATTGTTTTCATTATTTGCTTCATCCAAAAATGTGTAGTCTATATCATATAGACATATAGTATATGTGACGCACCACGCCGTAACCCGGGGTCCGTATGATGCCCCGGGGTGCCCTGAAATGCAAACCCCGGCATGTCGTAATGCCCCGTTTCTCCCGTGATATTTCTGAATATCGGTCGTTGCTAAAAGGCAGACCACCAAAAGAATGACGGCGATGTGCATTTTCGTTTTGTCACGATGTACTAGGTTGGAAATCGAGTTTTAATAAATTAAGAATAAATAAGATGTTTCTATTGTGACAAAACTTAAACATTTTACTTATGAATATTAACAAAATGTGATACCACAGCAGCCTACCAGTCATCACAGCATGCCGAGGTATTGATGTTGAAAAAAAAAAAATTAGCTCAAAAATGATTTTTTTTTTTATTTTCACGGGCCGGGGTATCACGGTAACCCGGGTTATGGCGTGGTGCATCATTAGCAAAAGGACAAACATACACCAAATCTACAAAATCATGCAACCTATGTTTGACCAAAAAATATTTCATCAATGTAAAACACACTTAGCCACACTCAATTCAAGAAAAGGATACCAAGCGAATGTAGGCACAAGAAAAACCATCTCTGTAACTTAACACCACCAGCCTGCTGACTATAAAAGAGCTTCTAACACAACATAATCCCTCAGCATAATCCCCTACTGTTCTCACCCTAGTGAAAGGAACTTGGAAGGGCTGCTATTTGACCCTGAGGAGGCAGTGCCCCCCCCCCCTCGCGTGATACCCAGAAGGGCTTTGCGAAGCAGACAGATAGATACAGATATAGATACAGTTCTATTTAATTGTGCAATTGTTGTTACATGATAAATATGTCATTTATTGGTCCGGGGAGGGGGGGGGTCACCCAATTTATAAGTTTTTTAAAGGGGGTGTCACTCAGTTTTTCATTTTCAGAAATGGGGAGTCACTGAATTCTTCAAAGTTGGTTAAACCAAATGGCCGACACCCCCCCCCCGGAAGTAATTTATGTGCGCTACCTTACTTAATATTGCAATAATAGCGTACTGAATATTGTTTCTGTAATTCCTGTAATTTTGTCATTTTGTTCTGATGATTGTTAAAAAACATGAAACTTTAAGTAAAACAAAATTAGAATAAATTAACTTCAACATCTATAATATACGTATATTCATAAATAATAAAACGGTGTATAAAATCATAAAATAGCACCACATATCCCTGAGTGTATAATCGTTTCTTCCATTCCAAGTACAATATGGAACTTGGGCACTCCAAAATGTTATCACAGTTTTCGATTCTATCTTGATAAGGCAGGCCGATTGATTGCAATAGGGGTAGAAGGCCTTTACTACCTGGATTAGTTATGTTGAATAACAGAAAATTACATTGTTATTATTATGATCTTGTTAATTTATGATTTTCACACTAACGTTAACAATGCTATTTGTCAATGATTAATATGTTTGATGATTTTTAGCCAGCAATAGCTTGCATATTTAGGATATCCAAGTCTAGATGATTTTGACCACATGTTATGATGTGAACAGTAAGTTATGTTCATATGCACATCCCAAAATGCTTCTCATAACAGTGCAGAAATTAAGGATTTTTTTAAACTTGTTTTTTGTGACATATTTGTATTATAAATAAAACATGCTCACTTCATTTCATATACATTTATCATTAATGCA
>JAGTTF010005307.1:7839-24334 GCA_019095985.1 Streblospio benedicti | reverse complement strand
ATTAAATTTAATCAAGTACTGTTAAACCCTTAATTTAAATTCACAGATGTGAGCTAAATGGTATCATGCATTTTGAATAATCCACTGCAGCTATCCATTTCAAGGAATGGTTTACCATCCATGATAAGCACTAATACTGGTGTTCTGCAACTATGTATATTTATTGTGCACCATTACAATGGTACTACAATTATGTATGTGACTTGCTTGTATGGCAAGTATTATAATATTGATACTTGTGGGATATGTAAAAAAAAACTATGTAAAAACTATGGTCAGGATCAGATGGCATGGCCGTAACCAGGAGTGTAAAAGATAGGGAGGCAAAATATTTTGGGCAATAATGCTGGCAAATCGCATATGCGCACAGGTTTTATACGAGGGTTTGGGGACATGCTCACCTAAGAAATTATTGGAATTTAGACCTATTCTAGCTTCTGAGGCTATTTCTTACACAGACGTAAAGTTAAAAACAAATACCATATTTCTGCGTTTTATAGTCTCCTCCCAAATAGTAGCCTCTCCTCAAATAGACGCCAGGTTAGCCACAATTTTAAATCAATAAATGCTTCCCTCATATTAACACCTGTTCAAGGCCGGTGCCTATCAAAGAGAAAATCGCTATTTAGGACCATTATTTGGTCCATATCTTTACTGTTACATGTCTACAATTCACATCGTTTGAGCTACGGGGCTCCAATTATGAGTTGAAAATGGTGAATTATTGGAGCCTATTTCACATGGAACAAATGGTCCATATTTTCATGACCATTATTGGTCCACTCCTTATGGTTACCCTTCTACAAGTCACATTCTTTGAATGAAGGGCCGTGCACTTTTTTGCCAGGGCCGGCTACTTTATATAGTTGCCTGCCCTGTGATCCGTAAGCAAGTTTCATACCCTGCTTATGAGTCATAAAAATTATATGATCTATGGTGCATTTCAAAGAATGAAAGAAGACTAAAACCCTGAAAATTGGAAAGGATAAAAGTAGATTAAAACCGCAAAATTTCTTAAATTTCTTTTTGTGACCTGGAACTGCAGTCGTGCAGAAAGTTTGTGTACATTTGGGATTGGGCCCGGTAGATCTTAATGGCCTGCTTAAATAATTTAGGATTTGATTGATTGATCGATGGATTGATTGATTGACCATGCTGTATTGAATTGAAGAACGTATTGAATGGAGGTCTTTATTGAATTGAAGGTCTTTATACAAAACTACAAGTTCATTGAAATACAAAGAACCAAATATAAAAGTACAAAAACTGAAAAACAGAACAATGTAACAATACAGAAACATGTACATAGTCCAAATTATAACACATGGAAAAAAACAAGTTCATTAAAGTAACAATAAAGACAGATGTGAATGAGAAAACTGGGAGTAAATACAATACAAAATCTAGTGGTCAAATACCTGTAAAAGTGGACTGGTCAGTTGAAAGAGTGACCACCTTTATGAAGTGGACTGGTCAGTTGAAAGAGTGACCGCCTGTACCATTTTTCACAGTCTCAAGTCTTCATTAAGAGACTACTGTATTGGTCTTATGTTTATGTTAATTAGATATTTTTTTCAAACATTTGCCTATTGTTTTTTGTTTTTACATTTTGTTTATTTGGTGTTTGCATGAAATATGTGTAGAACTTTTTTGTAAACCATTTTTTTTAAAAGGATAAAAAAATAAAATAATATTTCAAACTGTATTTGTCTTCCATTTATGTTACATGGATAATCTTTTTCAAACACTAGTCCATTTGTTTTTTTTCATTTTTTTTACATTTTGTATATTTGGTGTTTGCATGAAAAAATGGTAGAAGTTTCTGTAGAACATTTAGAAAAAGATGAGAAAAAAAATGTAAATAAACACATTGAAAAAAGAAATACAAAAATCGTTTTTTAATTTACATTGAATAATAAATGTATTTACAACACAGTTAATTTTTTCAGCAAATCTCATTCTTGGTGACAATGACGACCTGACTAAAAATAAATGTAAATGTGCTTATTTACAGTCACATTTCATGCACGCGTGACTATATTCACACCAGGTCATTGGCATCCTTGTCACACTATCTCTTTCTCAATTCCCTGGGGAGCATACAGCACATCACAACTAATATATACTGATAAGTCATTTATAACAAACCATTATAACACTGACCAGTCATTTATACACATATAAACATGAATGGATTACAGGTCTCCAGATGTTAAGCTTATAGTACAGTAAAACCTTGCTGTTACGAACACCAGTCGGAACAGAAAAAATTTTGCCCATTATCAGTAAGATGTCCACATTAACGAAACATTCAGTACCATTGTATAGCAGCCAGATAATGAAAAATCCTCAATTGCGTCCGTACGAGTGAGAGGTTGCCATGGTGATGTTTTACTGCACTATTTTCTTAACAGTACTGTTCTCTTGTTTAATAAAAAATAAATATACTGCTGTAAATATCTTGAAATATTAGTAATGGGGGTTATAGTGCTGTACTATACTGGAATCTGCTGCTCATGTTACAGCCCAAACTCGCCAACTCGGTATATAAATGTCAAAGTTTTATTGTCAACGATTGATACGCCCAGTCAACTTAACATCATTTACACCAGGTCATTGGCATCTTTGACACTCTATTTTACTTTCACAACTACCACACAGCACAATTGCAACCGTGCTAACCATTCATATGAATGTTCAAACGCCTAACCTGTACCTGTTTACCATGTGGGGAGGATATCCAATACATTTGGTTAGTACGAATGTACATTTCTTAAAGGGAACCTTTTCCAGCCTCATGATATATCATTGAGTCCTATTTTTAGATATTTGATATATCATTGGGCCTCTATTTTGAGAAATCAGTATATTGTTAGGTCTTGATTTGAGAAAAAACAAAATTTTGGGGTCTTATCTCTAGAGATAACTATGTCATAGGGCATTGACATCGAAATATTGCATGTTATTGCGTATTTTCATGTTTCATGACTGAGTATCATCATTAAAGAAGAAATGTAGCTCAAGAGTATCTTATACATTCCAAATACACCAGTCTGAGAAGTCCAAAAGCCCAGTCACAATGCAAACTGCTGTACTGCAAGGAAACCATGAGTGCATTGTGTATTTCTGTGGAATGTTATGGATGAACTTTGGGTTTAGTATATTTATGGGTATACTTGGGGGGGGGTACTTTGAATGAATTTTACTATATTTTTGGGTATGCTTTTTGTAAATCTTACTATATTTATCAGTGCTATTCCCGAAGTCAAAATGGCACCCCCGCCTTAGATCCCCCTGAGGGTGCAACCAGTTATGGATGAGTTTGCTCAACATGCACCACCAGAACTGACAGGGAATCAAGACCTTCTGGTTACCAGTCATTTATACACATGTAAACATGAATGGATCACAGGTCTGCAGATGTTAAAATAAAAATACAAAAATTGTTTTTCTAATTTACATTGAATAAAGAATTTTTTTTACAATATACAGTGATTTTTTTCAAAAAATCTCATTCTGGTGACAATGGTAACCAAGGTAAAATAGATGTGCTTATTTACAGTCACATTTCATGCACAAGTCATTTTTTATTGAAACCAAGTCATTGGCAGCATCCTTGTCACACTATATCTTTCTCAACTCTCTGGGGAGCATACAGCACATTGCTACTGTAGTGACATGCTTATTACTCACATTAGCATTCACTCACCTGACCTGTACCTATTTATTGCGTAGGTACCATATACATTGTACCATTACTTAGACAATTTGAATTAACTAAATATAAAAGTATGAACAAGGCAAGCAGAATGACAAACTAAACCATTATAATACTAGATATTATATTTCATTGATTATACTAGTTGTTTTATAAGTGATGTTTTGTGATTTTAATAATAGAAAGCCAGTGTTCACATACAATTGTAACACATGTAGTTCATTCATGGCCCAATATTCAACTTGAAAAATGATAGATTTTGCGCAGAAGAAAAATAAAAAATAAAAAGTGAACGTCTCCTCATTTTTTTATAATATAAGGGCGGAAAAGTCAGCAAAATGAAAAATAAAAAATAAAGAATAAAATTGACCTCCCTCCTATGTGTAGGAAAATAGGCAAGACGAGAAATATTTTATGGAGCCATAATTTTATCATTCAAGCAGCATCGAAATTTTTACATAATGTAATATATTTTACAACAACATCAAAGTAGATGTTCAATATATCTTCAATGTATCAATGTGAAATGTTTCAAACCACATTATCGGAATAACATTCATTCAGGATGATCTAAACAAACATTCAGTTATTCATTCATGGTTTTCCGTTCGTTTGTCTGCATGTTACACAATGCTTGTCCATCATTTTATGATGATTTGTTGCCATCATTAGGCTAGTGTTAAGTCCATCGCTACCTCATAAAATGATATGCATACATGCTTGATAGTTAAAGAGGTAGTTCATTCATTGTTTTAACTGTCTAGTTTTAAACTCTAACTGTCAATAATTCAATATAAATTGTTATTGTTTTATCTATGGATATTTTATATGTATTTATACATGCCATTATCTGGAATAGAAATAGATAATGAATAAGCGAAATAAAGATTTGATAGTTATTTAAATTTGTGCTTATGATGACATAGCTTTGTGCTCGAATAAAGTCAATGATGGATGTCTCATGTTGAAATTAATGTTTGCCATTTTTCATCAGGTGCTGTCAGTTCGGCAGCAAAAGCGTCAACACAGCCACATCCAGGGGAGAAGGACAGCAAAGATCCACATAGCCACTTCTCACAACCTCAGCAGCGTAGTGGAACGGTTGAGAATCATTTGCATGCATCTGACATCAGTAATTATGAACAGTCTGAAAAACTGTCTAGTATAAATAAAACCAATTGGAAAGATGTAAATACCAGCATTATAGCTCTTATGAGCGAAGATCCACCCTAACTGTCAGTGATCATGAACGAATCAAGCTGCATACAAGATGAAAGTTCAACTGATCTTGAATTGCAAACACCAAAGCTTAAATCTCCAAAAGACAAGGGTATTGGGAAGAGATCTAGAAAGGACATAACCTTACCGTTGAATAATAATTCGCCGTCAAACCTTGTTTTTTAATTTTCAGAACAAATCTGATCAGAAAGAACATCTAGAGATAGTCTGCAGGGGCGGATTTAGTGGGGGGGGGGGCGCAAGCCTAGGGGGGTGGAGGGCCGTGGGGGGCGTGCGCCCCCCTAAAATTTTCAAATGAATGTAACATCAGTGTAACATAACACAACCCAAAAAGGGGTTGGCTACTTGACTATTGAACAACAACAGCGAGTGCAATATTTCGATCAATACTAGTCTAGCGCTGTCTTTGTTTTGTGTCCATCATCAAGCAGTTTGTAGATCTACACGTATCGCTGTAGACATACAATTAAACAGCAACTCTCATCTATCTACATTATAAGATTTTTAAACATTAATTTCCAACTTTTTGCATCGCACACTGTGGACAATATAACATAATTTCTAGAAGCTCTTTCAAAACCTTCATATCAATACCATAAGATGGTAAGGAGATGTGTTTAGTTATAATAGGATGAGTAGGATCTAAAATAAAATGGGTCATTAAATTGCAATCGTTTAGAACATTGCTTAAACCAGGCAGAAAATGAGGAATAGTGTTTGATATATATTTATTGGGGTAACGAAATTGCAAGTATTTGCAAAAAAGTTTCTGTAAAGGATTTGTACTGTAGCTTAGGTGGATGTACAAGTGTCCAATATTGAATATTAAGGTGTAATGTATTATTAATTCCAGCTTGGTTTGTAAAGGTACAACACATCAAGGGATGCTTGAAGGTGGTGGAAGACAATGTGTTGTGTTGCTTTGTGCTTTATGGCATCAAGCTCACATCAGTTATCATTTCCCTCTGAAGTTGATGATATTCTCAAATTGGGCACAGAGCTATATAATTCAATTTTTCACCATGATGGGTACATGCTAGTGTACGAAATACCCAATAATTTGGAAATTGCTAACAGAACATATTATTATGAACTAATTGAATCAAGAGCGGGTAGAACGGATCAAGAAAATGACAACCTTGATTCCTTGACTTTTTGTATCAGAGGAGCCCTTCAAAATTGCTTTGAGGAATCGGATCTGTGTTTTTTTTACTGTTGGAGGTTGTACAATTGGGATTAAAAAAGGTGATGAATCTTACATGGTTATGGACTCGCATAGCAGAGATGACAATGGTAAGTCGATACCAGATGGAAAGGCTGTTGTCTTGCGATATTCCTCATTAGACCAGCTTGTCACATATGTTAAAGAAGTGAGGAAATCTCTTTCATCTTGCCATAGTATGCCATTTGAAGCAACTTCAATATTATTAAGTTCTTCAGAAAATGAAAAATCTCAAATCAGAAAATCTCAGCCTAGCAGCCTGTAGGAGGGAAAAGAGGAGGGAAAGGAGTGTGTAACCCTCTTCGAGCCACCAATCAGTTCCCAACCTCTTGTGGATATACACAGCTATAATCATGAAGCTTCAGATAAAATAAAATACAACTCGTTTTGTCAAAGAGAACCAAGTAGCTCATTTAAGTTTCCATCTAAAACTTATGAAGACAAAAGAAGAAAAATGGGATATATGCATAGGTCATGTGTCAGAGAGTGGTTTTCCATTTTCACATTTTTATCCTACTCAGTATCTCAAGATGGTCTCGACTGTTTACCATGTAGATTATTTCTAGATTCATCACACAGGCGTCCTCGTAAATTAATTGAAGATTCATATAATAATTGGAAACATGCTAAAGAAGATTTGAAAGCTCACAGCACGTGTGATCATCATCAATCATCAATGACAAAATTTGAGAATTTTCTGACTACCTATCTTAATCCATCAACAAGGATTGATCCATCTTTAACATCTGGTAAAGGGAAAGTTATTGAACAAAATCGTCTGATACTGGCGTCGATCATTAAGTCTTTAATATTCTGTGGCCGGCAAGGTATTGCCTTACGTGGCCATAGAGATGATGATACAGATAAGGTAGATGGTCAAAACAGAGGAATTTTCAAGGCTTTACTTGACTTTAGAGTTGATGCTGGAGATTCCATTCTAGAAGAACATTTGTTAAAATGTGCAAAAAATGCTAAATATACATCTAAAACCTCACAAAATGAACTGCTTTATTGTTTGAAGACTACATACAGAGAACCATAGTGAATGAAATTAAAGCACAACCTATTGGTCCATACTTTGGTATTCAATGTGATGAGGTTACTGATTCGAGCAACTGGGAGCAATTAGATCTCGTAGTTCGTTACACTGTTAATGGATGTCCAAAAGAGTGCTTATTAGAATTCATTGAATGTGAATCCATAACTGGTGAACATATTGCAAATAAACTGATAGAATCTCTTACTAACGTTGGATTGGATACACAATTCTGCCGGTCTCAAACTATGGATGGTGCTGGAAATATGTCAGGAAAATACAAGGGTGCTGCTGCCAGGTTTCGTGAACACTCTCCAAAGGCAGTTTACCACTACAGTAGTGCGCACGACTTAAATCTTGTTCTTTGTAAAAGTACAAATTCAAAGAAGTGCATTTGATGCTGGATGCGTTAAAACAGCTGGGAATATTTTTAAGTACTCACCTAAAAGAAGTAGATGTCTTGAACAGCATGTGACTGAGGTAAACAGAACACGAAATGATAAATCCAAAATACAAAACTCAATGTTTAAAATATTCTGTGAAACAAGATGGGTAGAGAAGTTTACTACAATACAAGCTTTTCATGATATGTATCAACCAATTGTTGATTGTCTCGGATCCATGTACACTGAAAGTGGTTGGGACACAAAAACTGTTGCAGAAGCTCAGGGTTTGTTAAAGCGCATAACAAACTCTACTTTTATTGTTTGCTTTCAAACTGTTATGCGCTCATTTGGTTATATGAGTGGTTTGAGTAAAAAATTACAGCGTTCTACACTGGATGTTCTGCAAGGCTATTCAATGGTAGAAAACATTAAAAGTGTTTTAGAATCAACAAGAAATGATGAGTCAGAGTTTGATAGCATCTATAGAAAATGTGATGAGATGGCAAAATTAGCTATACCTCGTCGCTGTGGCAGACAATCACAAAGAAGCAATGTTGAAGGAGATACTCCACTTGTCTACTATAGAAGAGCTGTTTATTTGCCATATTTTGATGGTTTGATAGAAGAATATAAAACTCGTTTTAGCAGTCTGTCACAAAAAGCAGTCAAAGCAATGACTCTGGTACCATCCAATTTAGAGCATAATAGTTTGAAAGACCTGTTGATAGTTTATAAAGATGATTTGCCCAATCCTGCAAGCTTTGAGCAAGAGTTTAATATGTGGCAAAAGCAATGGTATTCTCAAGTTAAAAAACCTCAAACAATTCAAGAAACTTTGAATGATGCTCGGGTATGTACAAGGATGTTTCCAAACATCACAAAAATATTAACTTTGATATTGTTTCTGTAATTCCTGTAATGTAGTAATTTTGTTCTGATGATTGTTAAAAAACATGAAACTTTAAGTAAAACAAATTAGAATAAATTGACTTCAACATCTATAATATACGTATATACATAAATAATAAAACTGTGTATGAAATCATAAAATAGCACCACGTATCACTGAGTGTATAATCGTTTCTACCATTCCAAGTACAATATGGAACTTGGGCACTCCCAAATGTTATCACAGTTTTCGATTCTATCTTGATGATAAGGCAGGCCTATTGATTACTATAGGGGTAGAAGGCCTTTACTGCCTGGATTAGTTATGTTGAATAACGGAAAATTACGTTGTTATTATTGTCATCTTGTTAATTTATTATTTTCACATTAACGTTACCAATGCTATTTGTCAATAATTAATATGTTTGATGATTTTTAGCGCAACAACGGCTTGCATATTTAGGATATCCAAGTCTAGATGATTTTGACCACATGTTAAAATGCTTCTCATAACAGTGCAGAAATAAAGGAATTTTCTAAACTTCTGTTTTTGTGACACGTTTCTGTTACAAATAAAACATGCTCACTTCATTTCATACACATTTACCATTAATGCATTCTATAAAGCAGACATGTTCATGACATGTCAAAAATAATGCTTCAGCATTCAGCTGCATTAAAGCACTCGTAACCCCCCCCCCCAATGCCTCCCACTCCCCTCACATGAAATCAACAAACTGGTCTCTCAATATAACCAAATACTTGTAACCAGCCACAGTGGCTGTATATATGGACATTGACACAGTAGGATCCTTATCATTGCAGAACTTTGTACGTTAAGTATTAGCTATTAAATGAAGTATATCGGACATGTGATAAAAAGATCTCGTGACAATGTCTGGGTGGAGTATATCAAACTACACTTCACTATAGAAAAACACCACAGCTATGGATTAATGATTTGGAGAAAATTTCTACTGGATAAATTATGTTTAAAAGGTAAGATCATGTTATAAAATTTTTTGTTTGTTTCATGACATTTTGTTTTCATTTTCAAATGGTAAAAGTATTAATGATCTGATGACTATGCATCATATTATTTCTCAAATTTAGATATTTCCTGTACATTGGTAATTGTAAGCTTTTTATATGACCACGTGCAAATTTATATTCATAACAATGAAAATAGGCGTATTTTGGCATCGAGCCAACTTTTAGTTCCAAAGTCCTACATATTTTGACATGTAATAAAAAATAAATGAGACTATTCAAAAATCATCTTTGTGAATATATTGATAAAAAAAGCGATTGTCTATAAGAATCTATTTACTTTTTCTCTTCATGACCAATGTTTAAAACGTTATTAAACTATATTTTTGGTAGTTCTTTTTTTTACTTAACATGAACAACAAATTTGAACAAACTGTACAGACCTTATGAGCCGGTGAACATAAATGAGGCTTTGCATACAAAATAAAAAGTAATTTAAAAAAAGGTGCGCAGCATTGCTTCACGAAGATTAAAGGTTGTGCTCAATATTCTATAAGCTCCGCAAAATGCCCTAAAATCATGCCTCCATTGTAAACATCGCACAATAAAACTGGGTCACGTTTTATGATTTATTTGCTGAAGGAACACCCGGAAATATGTAACGCAGCCTTAGTCAATTAGCATCTCTAGTGCATATGAACGTGAATGCTGTTACAGAGGCGAGTTGATCAAGATACCAATATCAAACCCAAATTAAATTTGGGTTTTGAAAAAGAAATATGAAGATTATAGCTAAATGTTACATGCAAAGACTTCGAAGTAAGTGTCACTGTTTAGAGTTAGGTTTTTATATGACTACTGTTTGATATTTTGTCTGCATCACTCCCAAGAATGAATAGAATTTCACAAAATATACCGGCTTTTCAGTGGGCCAAAGTGCAAGTTTAGAACTATTACAAGTAGCCTAGGTTGATATTTGCTAATATAGTTTACAGACGTTCAGTGCCGATATATTTAAAAGAAAAATAATCAGTATCCTTGTCCAAGTCTCCCCTAACAGCTGTGATAGCTTCACAAAGATTGAATGAAATCTTCAGTATTACACCACTAGCTTATACCCGTAAAGCAGGAGCCCAGACCACTCAGGCGCTTGCCATGTGACTAGATGACAGATTTAGATGAGCTGTTTGGCATGGTCAGGACCCAACCAATTTGTGGAAATGTTTTGCAAGTCATAAATGTTTGATTCTAATCATTTACAGTTTGGTGAATGGAACTGGTATTTGAAAGTGAAATAGTTTTAAGGTTTAAAGTAACACTAGTAATCAACTAAAATATGTATTATTACTTTAGGTGTGGGCATTGCAAATGTCTAGCACACACATGGGAAGAGCTGGCTGAAAAGTTCAACACTGAGAAGAACCAGAAGAAGTGGCAATCAGCAAAGTTGATTGTACTATTGAAACTGCACTGTGTTCTGATAATGGAGTGCAAGGATATGCTACGTAAGAATTTATTTTATATTGATGGTTATAGACCATAAAATTTACATCTTTATGTAGACTATTATTAGCAGTAGGAATATCCATTAAAGATTATGCTCAGTGGCCGAACAAATATGCTTTTATAGAATGCCCAAGGAACATGATGCGGTCTGTGTATTCTGGAAGTTATTGGCTATAGAATCAATTATCTTTAATTATAATCATCACCTTTTTTAAGATTGGGACATTTCGATTATTAATCGAGTTATCGATCGGAAAGGTGTTCCGATTATTACGATTAATCGATTCTTGTTTTCTAGCTGATTCCCCATCACAAGTTGTGGCCAAAGTACGTGAAATATGCCTGGAGAATCAGATTATTGGAGTGCATTGATCAGCCCACTGTCTTGAATTGGCTTATAAAGATGGTTCTAAAAGTATCAATCTGTACAGTTTGACCTCAACTTGTCTCACCAATATCTACCTCTTCTACAGAAATAGTTCTTTGAACAGAGCAAACCTCAAAGCTAGCTTTCAAGCTCATGGCATCAAGCCCTTGATGCCAACTACAGTCTCAGGAACTAGCTGGATGCCACACACCCTTAGGGCAATTACCAACCTCATGGCTGGATATAAGCCATTGGTGACTCACATGCAGCAAGTAGGTCCTTTGTTTTCATTTTGGAAATTCAAAAAATAATCACTACTAGGAATTATCTAAGAACATGATATTAAAATGTTTAAATCAGAGATCCCCAACAGTATTAGATTTTTCTCATAGCATGCATTAAAAACGAAATTGTTGAGTAAATTTTACAAACATCAGTTTTCACATGAAATCATCATTAATCAATTAGTGTACTAATCCAAAGACGAAACTTGTCTACTTCCAGATCCAGAACCCTCATGATGAAGCACACAGGAAGGATTCTGCTAGCAAAGCTAAGAACTTTTTAAAGAACTTAACTTCACGCTCATTTGTGTACATGATCCATTTTCTCAGGGATGTCCTAACAAGCGTTCCAAAGACAAATTGAGTGACCTTTTCAAGGCGTTCCAAAGACAAGATATTCTCATAAAACAGGTAAACTCACTCAAAGACAAATTGCATTAAAATTACAGTTCATACTACAACTAGAAATTATAATATTGAAAAATACTTTTGGGGATTTATACCTTTTGAATTACAACTAGAATTACTAAAATGTTTGCTTTAATATCAATTAGTGATGGACCACGGCTGTCAAAAATAAATGGAAAAAATGACTACCAGGTTTTTGACTTTGTTGGGCAATGACAGCAGTTTCAAATCTGCCCGCAAAAATCTTATCCAATCACTGCAAAAGTCACTTGTTGTTTGTTTTCTTGATGTTCTGTTTGTAAGTTTGTTTTCTTGCAAATACTAGTACATTTAGCGTGTTGCAGATAACAATTGTCAAAGTTAAAAACAGATTTTTTTCCCAGGCTTTAAGATTTTGTGTACTAAACAATTATAAAATAAAAATAAAATTATACTTATCTTTCTTGCAATGAAATACAAAGCGTTTTGCAGATAACAATTGTTAAAGTTTTTATTTTATTTATTTGTTTATTAAAGTCTCAATCGTATGTACACACATGTAAAAAGCACAAATAGAATATCTTTAAAATGTACACATGACCATTCTTTATAGAATTATTAGAGACTATATATACGTTAAAATTTTCCTCCTATCTAAAATGTAAAAGCAGGCTCTGGCAACATTATATACAATATCTATTGCAAAGTATTTTTCTGAGAAGTTCTCCAATATTTTGGAAAAGGCTGGAGTCCAATAGGGAAAATCTGATGCCAGAATGGCTTAGTTTAAAGCATTTTCTCTATCAACGGTAATCATGAATTTACAACATTTAATCAAAGAAAAAATAAATTCTTTGATAGAATTAAAACTTCTACTGTTTAAGATCTGATTCATATAATTTAATGAACTTGTAGGCAATGTAATTTCTCATTGATTTCTCAACTGTTTTCAGATTACAGAAAGTCAACTCTCTTGAGAACATCATCAATGAACTCTTCAGGGCAAGGCTACCAAATATCCTGTCCCTGATAGACCTGTGTATGAACCTACCTGCTTCCTCTTCCGATGCTGAAAGACGGGTTTTCACTTGCAATCATGAAAAGGAAATTCACCAAAACTGGAGCTGGTCACTGACGAGGAGGGCAGAGCCCAAAGGCTTTCTGCAGTGCAGGTATTGATTCATCAAAATAAACCATATCAACGATCAATGTTAATCACTATTATTTCAGAATCATACAGGAGAGAAATCATTCAATCATGATCCAGGATGGACCAAAATTACACAATGGTCACCAATAATTTAAGATGAACATCGCAAAATTTAATACCGACAAGATATTTGCTGGCATTCTCAAGAAATACAGGTGTTCTAAGTAGAATCTTGTGTGCAGAATTCATCTGAATACAAATAAATTTCCTTAACCCCAAAACCAAAGCAGGGCTTTTTTATGACATGTGTAACGAAACTAGTTCTCAGTAGGTCTCCAGTGCGCGAGGTTGCAGCAACCTCGCAGAGTATAAAGTAGTTATATGTAAGTTGCACTGGACTAGGTATATTATCCCCTTTGTTACACACACCTTGTTTGCCTTCTTAAGCCCACTGTAGGATTAAGGACTCAGTACACTACAGTACTGAGATTCAGCCATTAGGACTCAGTTTCCTTGTAGACGCTAGTCGGATAGCATGTAGGGCTGGTAACAAATTCCTTCGGGGATAGGCCCTCTTTACTTATCTGATGGGGCTAGCCGGTGGCGACCCCCTCCTCACAGCGCCTGGGACCGCGTGGCTTCGTAAAGGGGATGCCCTGATCGTTGTGTGTCAGCACCGGTGCGAAGTCCCCCTTCTGTGTGGGGGCTCGTCGTGAAACCCGGCTTGTTAGGCACCAGGCACTCACCCAGTACGCTGGACGGTGGCCTGTACGTGGGGTACCAGTTAACACAACGAGGAGTAGTAAGGGAACCAACACCGTCTAGGAGTCGTCCGTCCGTCGTCGTGCATCGTCCGTCGTGTGTCCGAGCGGCCCAGTCACCAAGCTGGGTATGCGACCGACTCCACTTTGTTTACACATTCTATTTAGGAGGAGGATTTTAACTTGCGACCGGTTTGAAAGGTCAGATTGAAACCATGTTAAGCTTTTTATCATTGATTCCTATCCAGGCCTAAAACAAGAAAGTAGGATATCCTGAGCAATAGTGTAGAAAGCATTATCTACATACTCTCTTACATCTTTAAACTAAGTATATTTCACACCACAATAGACATAGCTGAAGACAGGTTTTACAACCCTAAGCTTCCATTTGACTACATCAAGTGGCCCTGGTGGAACTTAGACCCCAAGGTTGTGCGACCAGAATGATAGCAGCATAGGCAGATCCAGGTTTTCAGAAAAAGGGGGAGACGCACTTAAGGAAAAGAGGGGGCGCACTTACGGGATTTCATGAAAAACCCTATGAAAATGAAGTATTTTGGTGGGAAAAGGGGGGGCGGGCGCGCCCCCTGCACCCTCCCCCCGTAGATCTGCCAATGAGCAGCAAGCTGTTAAAAAGTTAGAAGGCTGTCTCTGTAACCCCCACCTTACATACTTGGATCAGTTATCTTCTCAACCCTCTGCCAGGGCCACTTGATGTGAGAATAGATCGGAATTGACCTGCAAATCAATATCATACATTCATTGTTTTAATCCAAGACCAGATCTATGCAGTATATTTGTGAAATGTTCTATTGTGTAAATAACAAATGCAATTCAGTTTGCTTAGAGTCTATATGTATAATTGCGTGTGTGTCCAGTTGATTTTTGTTATGTGGTTTAAAGCAGTGGGCCTGATGAATATCAATTATGTTAATGTATTTAACTGCTTTTCTTTTAAATAAATAGAGCTATTTTTAAAAAGAAAAGCAGGTAAATACATTAAAAGGATTGAATCATATGAATTGCAGGTTTATTTAGTTCTGATCAGAGAAAAGTGTACTATAAGAGTACATTTATTACTAATAAGCTCCTAAATAGGAATCACACAACAAACAAAACCTGGCATTATCCCTCTAACAAAAAAATAAAACACGTGAACTTAATGACCTCAGTTAAGTGCAGTGCACTCACCCACTTATCATAGCTTTATCGCAAAAGTGTTTGTCCCTACACACGTCAACATCGTTTGCAGTACACATCATACCATGTCCTTGTTATAATATAGGGCTACTATGGAATTCAAAATGAAGATAATTCCATCTAGACATTCTGTAAACAGATGAATGTGAAAGAATCTTTTGACAAGATCTATCAAACCTGCGCCGATTTTCATGGGCTTTTTCATAGAATTGACAAATGATTTCTGTAGAAATGGAGGTAGAATGGTAGAATGATATAGTTAACTTTTAAGAGCTTCAAGTTTGTATGTCATTTTTGGAAATAGGTGCATTATTAATGGATGTACAGTCCATTTAGAAACTAATGCATGATTGTATTCTCGACTTTACAGGCACACTGCACCGTCAAAATGAGGATTAATTTAGGCCTGTTTAGAATAAATTAGTATAAGATAGAATATAATTGTATATAGTATGAATTGGTTAAGGAGACATGTAGAGAATAACCACAACGTGTGTGCCTTTCATGCAATCATTGCAATACATTTTGACAGAAATGCATACTTGTTTGGTTTCCATATTTGTGAATTTTAGTTTAAAATCAAATTCAATCAGCTCTAGCTCCGTAACGAGCCCCACAGCATATGCAATTATTTCATTTAAAATAATCTCTAGCTTTCCATTAAGAATAGTTATAGAATTTTTTTAACTTTCTAGTATAGATTCTTCAATTTGTTTGCATTGACCTTCTAATTTCCCATTGATTTCAATGTATTTTACGAGCTTGTAGTTTTTTCTTGAACACATGTTCGATTTCTCATTATTGTAAACAATCAAGCCCCCTAACCCATAAATAATATTACATTTTTGTAAAGAAGAATAAAACAGCTTTCTTTTGAAATAAATATCAAAGATTTTAACTTTTGTCATTATATAGCAAACCATCCTTAACTAATATGGAGCTATTACCATGACTAATATGCCTGCACAAACGTGGCTTCCCATTGAACATTTTGAACCAATTCTTTATTACACGGCTATGTCTTCCTCTCAGCTACTTCACTATGTTTTATGAGAACCGATATATGATTACATTAGTTACATAAACATGGTTATTCATTCTAATTTGAATGTATAAAATCTGTGTTTAAAAGACCCAAGTGAGTTTGTAAGTTATTATGGGTAGAACTTTTTTCTTTTTATCATAAGGTTTCAATGTACATTTATTAAGAATAAATAAAGACGGATATGTGCCACTACGTAACCAAACAATCTGACCTTTTTCTGCTCACAATGTCATGTTAATGTAAACATTTTACAGAAGTCCTTGACTAAGACATTCATGTGATATACTGAGATGTTATATATTTATTATATCAAGAA
>JAGTTF010005305.1:15837-26137 GCA_019095985.1 Streblospio benedicti | reverse complement strand
TGGTCATACTCATTGACCACATAGACTTTATGTCATGAGTAGTTGGAAGCTATTCTGAAATCTGGCCATCAACAATGTAACATGATTTCTAAATGTTCATCCCATACTAAACCTTGTTACCATAGTAGTTATATATACGCATCTTTAAATTATATATTCAGTATGGTTAATATATGTTTTTAACGTTTGTCAAATGTAATCTTATGTACCAATATCGATTATGTCATAATTCATCATTAATTTATGGTTTTCTGTATTGTATTTTCAAAAATTCCGTTTGAAATTTAAAATAACAATTGATTGCAAAATAAACAATCCAATAGAAAAGAATACCCAAAAATATAGTAAAATTCATTCAAAGTATACCTATAAATATGCTAATATAAACCCAAAGTTCATACATAACATATATACACTACAGAAATACACAATGCAATCATGGTTTCCTTGCAGTACAGCGGTTTGCATTGTGACTGGGCTTTTGGACTTCTCAGACTGGTGTATTTGGAATGATAAGATACTCTTGAGCTATATTTCTTCTTGAATGATGTTACTCAGCGTGATGAAACATGAAAATACGCAATAATATGCAAGATTTCGATATCAATCCCCTATGATATAATTATCTCTACAGATAAGACCCTAAATATAGTGTTACAACCAGATATAGTGTTACAATCAAGACCCAATAATATATTCATTTTACGTATAATTGTCTTTCCTTACCACATTTGAACTCTGATATATAAAATTTATTTTTATTGCACAAAAAAGCTTTTCGTCTCTTTAGAGACCTTTTCAATTTTTACAAACTTACTAAATGTACATACTTCTTCAAAAATTAAAATCCAATTATTTTTAGAAATCAAATGTGGTAAGGAAAGACAATTAAGCGTAAAATGAGACCTACCGCCACGTACATATATAGTACATAGAATAACTTTTATACAATAATATACTAATTTATTTCTCAAAATAGGGACCCAATGATGTATCAAATATCTAAAAATAGGACCCAATGATTTATCAAGAGGCTAGAAAAGGTAACCTATAAAAATGGCACATCCGTACCAACCAAATGTATTGGAGATACTAACCAAATGTATTACATACTCCCCCCCCACACACACACACACCCACCCACACACACACCCACATGCTAAATAGATACAGGTCAGGCGTTTGAACGTTCATATGAATCGCAGATTCCAATGTAGTACGGCACAGAAGATCCAAGCTGAGAAGTGCGACTCATTGTATTTTTTTCTCCTTCTTTGTTTATTTCAAAGGTTGAGAAAATACTGAGTTGGTGTTTTTTTACCATAATCATGTGAGTTGTAGTTTTTAATTTGGAAGATATGAAAGAATCAAGTTGCTTAACATTGGGTTTTTATTTGATAATCAACTTACTGGATTTTTTATGATAAAAATGACATGACTAATTTTTATACAAGTTAGTGCAAAGAACTATTTATATATGGGCAAAGCTTAGGTGACATTGAAATACAAAAACGTCACTTTTATGATGTAAAAAGTAACTTTAAAAAGCATCAATTGGTGGTATCAATAAAAGATACATTTTTTAGATAGATTGCAGAAAGCCATAATAAACATAATGGGAGGTGGGTGTGTAAAATCAAATGAGACTATTTTACACAATAAAGGAAAAAAAGCAGCACACTGTTTGTAGTAATGATACTGAGTAATATTGTGCTGCAGGGATTATAATTTCTTCACAGGGGATTAGCAAAATTTAATTAGTACCTGCCATATTGAACCTGGCAGTGCAATTGACAATTTTAATAAGAATTAATAATAAATGAAGTAACACAGTGTGGGGGCAAAAGGTCAATTTTAATTTGATCCTCTCCAAAAAAATATTTGACCTATGGTCACCATTAGCTTCATGGTATTACTCTCCAGAGCTGATTCGAATTTGGTGTACTTTGGCCTACTTTTGATGAAGTTACGATGTATTTTTACAAACAAATTATTACGAATTTGTGTTTATCTGTCTCCTGGGAACAGTTTATGACTTATCATCACCAAACTTAACTTATTAATTTAATTTAACAAATTTACTAATTACAATAGATATATAACCATGTATATTGCATTGTATTGACGTTGGTTGTTATCATTGCACCAGACCCGCTACCATATTGTACACGCACAACGTGGGAGTCGGGGGCATTAATATGGAAAAACGACCATGACGAAGAAATCATGTCAATATGACGTGTAAGAACCATATTAATTACTGTACATGCAAGCCTCATTGGCTGTTCGTTAGAAGCTAATACAATATTAATCATTTTTTTTAAATCTTCTGTCTTGCCACGGTTATTGAAGTGCCATGTTTCATAGAAAATTAGATGATGCTGACAAATGAGGCCAAATCTATATACACTAGGAATCTGATGGTGATATCTGTATTGTTGTTGAGGAGGCATCAGTAGAATCGTGCCAATAACATAAAACACCAGTTTACTACAACAATAGCTTATTCACTTCTAAAATTGTGATATTTACATCGTAGAAACCTCCATATGTTTTTGTGCCTTTTTAGCTCACCTGGCCTTTTAAGGCCATGTGAACTTTTCCCATCACTTGGCGTCCAGCGCCTGTCATCCGCCTGTCGGCGTTAACAATTCTTAAGAAATTTTCTCAAAAACTTCTTTATGGATTTGTAGGAAACTATGTATAATGGTTCATTAGGGTATTATGCAAAAAGTCATTGCTTCAAGTTAAGATTTATTGAAAACTATGGTTGCTAAAGACGGAATTGCTTAATTGCATAACCTCTGTGCACACGCATTTTATGCGATTGAGCAATACATGTATATGCAATTATCAGTACATTTCAAAAGACATTAATAAACAAGTGGTTTTACCGTCTTTATGCAATCAAGCAGTCTTATGCAATTATCAGATATGCAAATTAGTGATATCGTCTGTACTACAATATTTAAAAAAGCTGTTTTTGGTCATAAGCAGTGCCTCACAGTGTGGGGGCTGTTACAATTTGCAAGATATCTATTTTTTGACAAATACCTCTCAAGTCATAATGCAAACTGCATGTGATGGTCTGGTGTTGGGTGTCTGGATAGAGTTGACAATGCAACCTTGTTTGATAAAACTGGGGGCACATAACAGGTTAACTTGTTATAATGGCAGATCCAATTTTCTTTAACAAAGAGGGGGTACAGCAGTTAACTTGTTACACTGGCAGATCCAGTTTTTGCTTAAGAAAAAAGGGAGGGGGGGGCAAAGCATTTAAGAAAGAGGGTTTGGGGGGGCACTTTCGCTCTTGTCTCAAGAGCTTCGTCAGGCCTAATGAAAGTCTTGCCAAAGACAAAATGACAGGTTCCAATAAGTAGCTATATAGTTAATTGAATAAGATATCCAAAATCCACAACTACTCGGGCACTTTTCCAATCAGAATTGCCACAGTACACATTACTGTTATCCACGTCAATATAGTCACTGTCAACAACACACTCCTCACTAACAACATGCATCAAGTCTGGCTGTGCAGTAGAGTACTGCTAGCAGACGACACAATACCAGCAGTGCTCGGTGCGACTGGCGGCTTTCTGCTGCTGTCATCACAGGCTCTGCTTTATGTAGGCCAGTAGTGGCATATGCGTGCTCTGTAAACACAGCCGGCTTGTTCTTTCTGGCATTAATGATGCTCTGCTCCATGTGTTTTTTGTTTTGTTGTCGTGAATTGACCTCTCTTACTCTTGAATAGTGCCATTTTTTTTTACAATGTAAACACAATGTGCAGAAACCTGCACAGTGGACTCGTTTATAGCCTAAGTCGCGCTCCTTAAACATGTAGATGTAGGTTAATTTGGTCCACCTCAAATACTGTGTCATTTGTGCTTGTAATCACCATGTGTGGTCAGTGTCGGAGAAATGTCAGTTTGATGAACATACTGGAATGGTCAGTTGCAAGAGTGACTGTCATCTACCACATGGCTCAATCATAGGTCACCATTGGAGGGCGGTGCATTGTGACTAGAAATTGTAAATGTTAACTTTGGCTGCAAACTTTCATAGACAAGTTGGTTTTGATATACAAATATTATCATGAAAGAAATAATTTTCTTTTTTATTTGAAATCACAATGATGTTTTTGCAATTGTATTTTGTAATTTAGCAAAGTAGCAAAATTTGAACAAAATTAGATGAAGCGTTATGTTATAAGTATTTACATTTCCTGTAACAGACATTATTAGTGGATAAATCAAGTTCATGTGGATTACTAGTTGTGAACACACTGCTTAAATATAATCCAGGTGCAACATTGTATTCAACTTTCAAGGATAATTCATTGTTGTGATCTGTTTTACAAAAAGTGTTGGAGTACATGTAATGTCAGTTTGATGAACATACAGGAATGCTCAGTTGCGGGAGTGACTGTCATCTACCACATGGCTCAATCATAGGTCACCACAAAATACAATTGCAAAAAATCATTGTGATTTCAAATAAAAAGGAAAATTTTTGTTTCATCATAATATTCATATACTAAGCAGTTTGCATTGTGACTAGAAATCGTAAATGTTAATTTTGGCTGCAAACTTTCATCAACAAGTAGGTTTTAATATATGAATATTATGATGAAACAAATAATTTTCCTTTTTATTTGAAATCACATTATTATTTTGCAATTGTATTTTGTCATTTAGCAAATTAGCAAAATTTCAACAATATTAAAAGAAGCTCTATGTTATAAGTAATAGATTTAGTGTAACAGACACTGCTGATTGATATATAAGTTCATTTGGATTGATGGTTGTAAACACTGTGTTTAGATATAGTCCAGGAGAAACATTTTATCCAACTTTCAAGGATAATTCATTGTTGTGATTTGTGTTACAAAAATAATTTAGTGCAACAGAAACTTGTAAACCATTCACATTGGAAAAATAAGATTACAATGGCTAACCATATTGAAGTGAACCTTAAGTCTAAGAATTGTGAAAAATCATCCTGCCGAACTAATGTTCTGAATTCACAAAAAGAAGGCCACGGTGGTGAGAAACCATATGAATGCACTGAATGTGCCAAGTGTTTTAGTGATAGTAGCAACTTGACCAGACACATGAAAATCCACACCGGGGAGAAAGAACATCAGTGTTCAGTGTGTGAGAAATCATTCAGTCGAAAGGGAATTCTGAAGAGCCACATGAGAACTCACTCTGGTGAGAAACCTTTTGAGTGTAGTCAATGTGGCAAGTGTTTTAGTGAAAGTAGCAACTTGACCAGACATATGAAAATCCACACAGGAGAGAAAGAACATCAGTGTTCAGTGTGTGAGAAATCATTCAGTCTGAAGGGAGATCTGACAACACATATGAGAATCCACACAGGTGAGAAACCTTATGAGTGTAGTCTATGTGGCAAGTGTTTTAGTCAACAAGCCCACTTGACAAGCCACATGAAAATCCACACAGGAGAGAAAGACCATCAGTGTACATTGTGTGAGAAATCATTTAGTCAAAGCGGACATCTGACAAGACATATGAGAATCCACACTGGTGAGAAACCGTTTGAGTGTAGTCAATGTGGCAAGTGTTTTAGTGACAGTAGCCACTTGACCAGCCACATGAGAATCCACACTGGGGAGAAAGAATATCAGTGTACAGTGTGTGAGAAATCATTCAGACAAAGTGGGAGTCTGAAAATCCATGTTAGAATCCACACTGGTGAGAAACCTTATGAGTGTAGTCAATGTGGCAAGTGTTTTAAGGACAGTAGCACCTTGACCACACACATGAGAATCCACACTGGAGAGAAAGAATATCAGTGTACGGTGTGTGAGAAAAAATTCCGCCAAAGAGGACATCTGAAAATCCACATGAGAACACACACTGGTAAAAAACCTTATGGTTGTGGAGTTTGTGATAAAAGTTTCTCTCACAGGTCTGCTGTTGTTATTCATATGCGCACTCACACAGAAGAGAAACCATACAAGTGTGATCAGTGTGGGAAATGTTTTGTTAATAGTTCTAATCTGAAGATGCACAAGCGCACACACACTGGTGAGAAGCCATTTTACTGCCATATTTGTGACAAATCATTTACACTTGGAGGCAACTTAAAAAGGCACCATATGACTGTGCATGCCAAGAAGTGAGCTGTTATTACTCAACATAAAGTAACTTTTGTTATTAGTTTTAGAGTATTGTAGTAGTGATAGGTGAAGCATGTATTACTCAACATCATTGAAATTTGAGAAGGTTAGGGAAGATTGCAGGGTTGGATGTGTATTTTTGAAGTGGACTGGTTCAGTTGAGGGAGTGACCGCCTGTATGGACTGGGAGGTTGAGGGGGAAGATTGTATGAAGTTGGACTGGTCAGTTGAGGGATTGCCTGTATGAAGTGGACTGGTCAGTTGAGGGAGTGACCGCCTGTATGAAGTGGACTGGTCAGTTGAGGGAGTGACCAGTTGAGGGAGTGACCGCCTGTATGAAGTGGACTGGTCAGTTGAGGGAGTGACCGCCTGTATGAAGTGGACTGGGCAGTTGAGGGAGTGACCGCCTGTACCATTTTTCAGTCTCGAGTCTTCATTAAGAGACAGCTGCACTCCTCCATAAACTGTACAGCGTTGTGTAATCTCAAACTGTATTGTTCTTAGTTTTATGTTAATTAGATAATCATTTTCAAACATTAGTCTATTGTTTGCTTTTTACATTTTGTTTATGTGGTGTTTGTATGAATAATTTGTAGAACTTTTAACATTAAAAAAATTTAAGAACTATGAAATGAAAAAAATAAATGTAAATAAATACCGGATACGAGCATCCATAGTGCCCAGGTCACTTAAATTGAAATTTTCTCAAACTGGGGGCATGTTTTGTTACACTTTGAGAGTGCAGTTACCATGAAAAATTTGTATGGACATTTAATAGAAAAAAAAGGGGAGGGCAGTTACATGTACCTAATTTATTACAGTGTAGGTACCAATGTACATGTACCATTAATCAGATAATTGAATTAATTAAATATAAAAAATATGAACAAGACAAGCAGAATGACAAACTAAAACCATTATAATACTGACCAGTCATTTATACACATGTAAACATGAATGGATTACTGGTATCCAGATGTTAAGCTTACAGTACAAGTGACTGTTATTACGAACACCAGTCAGAGCAGAAAAACTGTGGCCATTATCAGAAAGATGTCCCCATTCATAAACATTCAGTAGCATTGTATAGCAGCTACAATCTGTTCTCAAGTTAACAGTTCAACATACAGTACAACCTCGCAATCTGATATTACATATCTCAAATTTTCTGTTCTCTCAAGGTTGTTTTCATTTCCCTTCAAGTACATTGTGAACAGATATCAGTTGGTGATCTCAATTATTGTCTATCTCAGGTCTTTTGCGGTCATTCCTACATATTCGGGATATCAGCGAGTTTCCACTGTACCTGGCTATAACGAGCCGTAATCTACACAAATCTTGCTGAAAAACAACTTCAAACAAGATCAAAGTTCATGCTGCTTCGAAAGTCTAATTAGACCTTGATTGTGTTGGAATGTAGAATAAAAGAAACATTACACATAAAAAACATAGCGATTTTGATACATCCATTATTCATAGTGTCGTAATTTCTTCAATGGCTGGTGGTGACACTATACTTCTATACCCGAAATTAAAGAATCATAACTTTAAAATGGATTTGTATCAAATTTAGTCATGTCATTTTAATAAGAAATCCAATAAGTTTATTATCAAATAAAAATTCTATATTAAGCAACTTGATTCTTGTATATCTTCCATTCGAAAAACTACAACTCACATGATCATGGTGAAAAAAACACAAACGACCGAGTATTTTCTCAATCTATGGAATAAACAAAGTAAGAGAAAAAATACACTTTTCTCAGCTTGGATCTTCTCTGCCGTACTACATTGAAATCTGCTGCTCATGTTACAGTCCAAACTCGCTATCTCGAAAGGTAAATGTCGAAATTTTACTGTCAACGATCGAGTCAACTTAACATCATTTACATCAGGTCATTGGCATCCTTGTCGCTCTATTTTACGTTCACAACT
Source organism: Streblospio benedicti (assembly GCA_019095985.1). NCBI lineage: Eukaryota > Metazoa > Annelida > Polychaeta > Spionida > Spionidae > Streblospio > Streblospio benedicti. Next base: position 18,057 of record JAGTTF010005305.1, on the reverse strand, counting down.
CCCACACAGCACAATTGCAACCGTGCTAACCATTCATATGAACGTTCAAACGCCCGACCTGTACCTGTTTACCATGTGGGGTGATATCCTATACATTTGGTTAGTACGTACGTGCCAATTTTATAGGTCACCTTTTCCAGCCTCTTGATATATCATTGGATCCTATTTTTATATATTTGATGTATCATTGGGTCCATATTTTGAGAAATTAGCATATTATTGGGTCTTGATTTCAAGACAACACCATATCTTGGGGTCTTATCTCTAGAGATAACTATATCATAGGGCATTGACATAGAAATATTGCATATTCTATTTATAACGTATTTTCATGTTTCATCACTGAGTATCATCTTTAAAGAAGAAATATAGCTCAAGAGTATCTTGCACAAGACTATTCAAATACACCAGTCTGAGAAGTGCAAAAGCCCAGTCACAATGCAAACTGCTGTACTGCAAAGAAACCTTGAGTGCATGGTGTATTTCTGTGGTATATATATGTTATGGACAAACTTTTAGTTTAGAACATTTTAATAGGGGTATAATTTAATGAATTTTAGCATATTTTTGGGTATGCTGTTTGCAAATCTTACTATATTCATCGTGCACAACTTCCATACAGCACAATTGCAATAGTCCTAACCATTCATATGAACGTTCAAACGCCTGACCTGTACCTGTTTAGTGTGTAGGTACAACCAGTTAGGGACGAGTTTGCTCAACACACCACCAGAACTGACTGGGACAAGACCTGGTTATGAATCTGACTCACTATCCACTCGGCCACAAAGTTCACTATCTGTAGGTGTGACAGTGAAACCCAGTGATGATTGTAGGATTTTCTAAATATGCCAAATTTTTATTCCACCTTGAGATTATCATTGTTTTAATACTTGCGATTAAAATACGATGTTTTAGTAATTAGAACACATTTCTTAGTTTAAATTTTATTGAACAAATTTATTAGCTGTGTTAATTCATATATTACTGTACTTTCTTCCTCACAATTTACAAATATATAACTCATTATATCGGAAACAAAGCTGTTTACCTTTCTCAGCTTTGTTGCTGAAATATTGAGTTATATATTTGTAAATTGTGATTGCCGTTGATATGGAGAAAGTACTGTGTTATTAGTTCAAATTGTTTTTAATTACTATTGATGAACATGAACTTGTCTAATTTTAATTTCTGGGATGTCATATGGAAGAGGAAATTGTTGGCTGTCTAAGATCCAGCAATTTTATTGATTAAATTCATCAAAATATCCATCTTAAAAGTTGTCAGGCGCATCAGAGTTATGTATATGCGTCAGTCTTTTTTGTATCTGTGTTTGATCTGACACTCTTGGTTAGTTTGTGTGCCAATGGCTTTAAAATGTGTGTCAAATGAACAGATATGCTGTATCACTGTAATGTAGTTAAAAGCAAATGACCAAAAACCTCACGATAAGATACTTCAAGATAAGCAATATTGAGATAACGAGGTTCTACTGTATTACGAAAATCACCTCCCACGTTTTTGGATGAAAAATGCAAGTTTTGATTTGTGCATCGCATGCCAATTAACCAGCGAGTCGCTAACAAATGAATAGGAAAATATCAATATATGAAAGAAAGTTTTTTGGGGATTTTTCTCCCACAAATTTCTTGCTGCAGTCTATTTACAATTGTACATTGAAGCATTCATGTAAATATATGTGGGTATATATACATTAAAGATGTACTGAATATTGATGGTACCATTAAAGATGATAGTTTTATAAATTTATTAATTAATAAATTTAATAATTAATTATTTATTATTATGCGTCAATCAACACAGGTTGCTTTGGGTAAGTTTTATTTCAATCAATGATGTTTGCAGGTGAATACACACAGAATGACACAGAATGAATCAAGAGCCAGTACTATACAGACAGCATAATGGTAATCTCGTCTGACACATTCAGACATATTAAATATACGTGCAGATTACAGGTCACTACAATTCACTACAGAATATTAACAAAACCAATATGTAAACATTAATACATAAACATCACCGTTACCTCTTTTCTCTTTATACAATTCTATACAATAATATATCGATCACAAAAATACAAAAAAAATAATAACATGTTCAAACTCTATTCCATATATCAACTTTTCTCCTTTACAAACAATAATGCAACCGTTAGTACAACCGGTATACAACATGACAACATTTGAACATAACTAC
>JAGTTF010005305.1:0-15737 GCA_019095985.1 Streblospio benedicti | reverse complement strand
TGCGTTGGCAGAAATGTGGTGTAATAGGGGAAGGCTTGTATTCAAAGGTGGTCAATGTGTATATGCTGTTTTGTGCGAGTCAGTTATAAATGCACATTAATAAGTTGAATCACACCACCGCTGGGCGGAGCCATGTTAATTTTAAACCCTGGATGAAACAGGCAGTAATCCCCTGTGAACGGCTTATACGTGCAACATTATGAAAGGTGTTGGATGCACATGAAATATACACAAAAACAACACAAAACCGGGTAAGTTTGTGACATGAATTATAGAAATGAAACTTCATAAAATAATTCATATTACACAACGAACTCGGTTTTGTATTTGAGAATCGTTACGGTGTTGTTCCACATTGTCCTTAAAAGTGGTTACTCCCACATATTGACAACAACTTTTAAACAACCCATCATGCCTCAGAATTAAAGCTTACGCCGTGTAAAAGACATATTTCGTAATGGAACACCCCAAAATCACCCTGTTTAGATTGCTCAAACGATTGGGACACCTACAATGTATATGAAAGTTGGTATTTTGGTATTTTGTGGACATATAGGCATTACGTTGCTCCCACACTTGGTTCTATATCAATAACTAATGATATAATGTCATATGTTTTGTAATAATTCGTAATGTGGCCTGGGTGGTAACATATCCTAATGATTTTTTCCTCTAATTCTTATTATGTGAGTTGACCTGAATGGGACCTGTGGGAGTAACACTCGGTTACTCCCAACATGTCCTGTTATCACCACAATGTACACAAACAAAAGTAAAGCTTCTAAGTGCGGGTTTGAGGTGTGAGTTGTTGAGCAGTGCCACGGCGAAAAATACTTCTAAATTAATCCTTCTTTATATTTCATATGCATCATATGACCAATTTAACAAAAATAATGTCCAGTTACACCCACCATCTGTGTTATTCCCACCAACTGGACATTTGGTTACTCCCACTTTTACGCATTCTGAAATACCAATATTTTCTAATGGGTTCACTAATGGGTTTTTAACAGTATTAAACGCGGAATAAGAAAAAGATCCTTTTTAAAGTTCATTTTTAAAACCTGACATTTAGAATAGTAGATATATTTCAAATGTCCTGTTGCCCCCAACCATGTCCTGTTACCACCACAACTTACACAACCACAAAGTAAGCTTTTTGGGGCGGGTTATAGGTGTTTGAAGTTAACTAGACCCTGCTAGAAAATTACGAAGATACTGGTGTGGATTCTCATGTGGGATTTCAGACTTTCAGATTTTCACACACTGTACTGTTTCTCCCCAGTGTGAATTTTCTGAATGATTTCTCTTTGGCTGAATGATTTCTCACACACACTGATGAGTGTGGATTCTTATGTGCCTGGTCAAGGCGCGATTGTTACCAAAACACTTGCCACATTGACTACACTGATATGATTTCTCACCGGTATGGATTCTCATGTGGGATTTCAGACTTATATTGTGACTGAATGATTTCTCACAAACTGTACACTGATATTCTTTCTCCCCAGTGTGGAATCTTATGTGCCTGGTCAAGGAGCCACTGTGACTAAAACACTGGCCACATTGACTACACTCATATGGTTTCTCACCGGTGTGGATTCTCAAGTGGGTTTTCAGATTTCCACTTCGACTGAATGATTTCTTACACACTGTGCACTGATGCTTTTTCTCTCCAGTGTGGATTGTTAGGTGCCTGATCAAGGAGCTACTGGCACTAAAACATTTGCCCCATTGACTACACCTCATATGGTTTCTCACCAGTGTGAGGTCTTATATGTTTCTTTGGAACATCGAGAATATGATGACGACCACCTTTATTTGAGACCATTGTATATTTAAAGGGGGGGGGGAAAAAAAAAAAAAAAAAAAAAAAAAGGGGGGAAAAAATTTAAATTTTTTGGGGGGGGGGAAAAAAATGAAATTTCCCTTTCCCAAAGGGGAACAACTAAAGGGGAAAAAAACCCCCCCCGGGGGTTTCCCCTTTTTTTTTTTCCTCCCCTTTTTTTTTTTTTTTTTTAAAAATTTTTTTTTTCCCTTTTAATTTTTTTTAAATTTTAACTTTTTTTTCCCCAATTTTTTTTTAAAAAAAAAAATTTCAAAAAAAAAACCCCTTTTTTTTTCCCAAAACCCCAAAAAAATTTTTCCTTTTTCCTTTTTTAAAAAAATAAAAATTTTTCCCCCCCCCTTTTTTTCCCCGGGGGGGGAAAAAAAAAAAAAACCCCCAAAAAAAAACCCCCCCTTTTTTTCCCCCCCCGGGGTTTTAAATTTTTTTTTTTTTTAAAAAAACCCCCAAAAGGGGCCCGGTTTTTTTTTTTAAAAAAGGGGGACCCCAAAAAAAATTTTTTTTTTAAAACCCCAAAAAAAAACCCCCCCTTTTCCCCCTTTTTTAAAAAAGGGGGGGGTTTTTTTTTTTTTTAAATTTTTTTCTTTTTTAAAACCCTTTAATTTTAAAAAAGGGGGGGGGGTTTTTTTTTTTTTTCCCAAAAATTTTTTTTTTTTGGGGTTTTGTTTTCCTCTTTTTTTAAATTGATTAAAAATTTTTTTAAAACCAAAAAAACCCCCCTTTAAAACCCCTTTTTTTTAAAAAAAAAATTTTTTGGGAAAAATTTTTATATTTAATTTTTTTCCTTTTTCCAAAAAAAAAGGGGGTTTTTTTTTTTGGGGGGGCCCCTTTTTTAAAACCCCCAAAAATTTTTTTTTCCCCCCCAAAAAAAGGGGGGGGAAAAAAAATTTTTTTTTTTTAAAATTTTTATTTTTAAAAATTTCCCCCAATTTTTTTTAAAAAAGGGGAAACCCGGGAAAGGCCAAAAAAGGGGGGGTTTAAAAAAAAAAAAAAAAGGGGGGAAAAAAAAAAATTTTTTTTTTCCAATTTTTTTTCCTTTAAGGAAAAAATTTTTTTTTTTTTAAATTTTTTTTTTTAAAAAAAACCCCCAAAAAAAAACCCCCCCCCTTTTTTCACCCCGGGGCCCCCAAATTGTTTTTTTCCCCCCCGGGGGGGGAAAAAAAAAAAAGGGGGGGGTTTAAAAGGGGGGGTTTTACCCAAAATTTTTAAAAAAAATTAAAAAATTTTTTTTTTAAAAATTTTAAATTTTAAAAAACCCCTTTTTAAAAAGGGTTTCCAAAAAATTTTTTTTTTTTTTTTTTTTTGTTTTTTTTTTGGGAAATTTTTCCCTTTAATTTAAAAAAAAGGGGGGGGGGGAAAAAAAAAAACCCTTTTTTAAAAAAATTAAAAAAATTTCTTTTTTTTTTTTAAAAAAAAAAAAATTTTTTAAATTTTTTTTTTTTTTAAAACCTTTTATTTTAAAAAAAAAATTTTAAAAACCCCCCCAAAAAAAAATTTTTTAAAAAATTAAAAAAAAAAAGGGGTTTTTTTTTTCCCCCCCCTTTTTTTTTTTGGGGCCAAAAAAAATTTAAACCCCCCCAAAAAAATTTTTTTTAAAAATTTAAAAAAAATTTAAAAAAAGGGAAAAAGGGAATTTTTTTTTAAAAATTTTTTTTTTTTAAAAAAGGAAAAACCCAAAAATTTTGGAAAAAAAAAATTTTTTTAAAAAAAAAATTTTTTTAACCCTTTTTAAAAACCCCCCCCCAAATAAAACCCCTTTTTTTTCCCCATTAAAAAAAATTTTAAAAGGTTTTCCCCCAAATTTTTTTTTTTCCTTTTTAAACCAAAATTTTTGAAAAAATTTTAAAAATTTTTTTAAATTTTTTTTAAAAATTTAAAAATTTTAATTTTTTTTTAAAAATTTTTTTATTTTTTTAAAAAAAAATTTTTTTGCCAAAAAAAAAAAAAAACCCAAAATTTAAAATTTACAAAATTAAAAAATTTTTTTTTTTAAAAAATTTTCCCCTTTAAAACCCGGGTTTTTTTCCCCTTTTTTTTTTTTCCAATTTAAAAAAAAAAAAAAATTTTTTTTTATTTACCCCCCCCTTTAAATTTTTTTTTCTAAAGGGGCCCCTTTTGAAAAAAGGAAAAAAAATTTTTTTAAAGGGTTTTAAAAATTTTAAATAATTTTTTAAAAAACCCCTTTTTTAAAAATTTAAAAGGAAAAAAAATTTTTTTTGTTTTTTTTTTTTTTTTTTGGAAAAATTTTTGTGTAAAATTTTTTTTTTAACCCAAAAAAAATTTTTAAAAAAAAAAAAAAAAAAAAAAGGGGGGGGGTTTTTTAACCAAATTTTAAAAAAATTTTTTAAAATATTTTAAACCTTTTAAAAAAAAAAAAAAAGGAAAATTTAAAAAAAAAAAAATTTTTTTTTTTTTTAAAAAAATTTTTTTGGGGGGGAAAAAAAAAAAAGGGGGGGAAAAATTTTTAAAAAAATTTTTTTTTTTTTTTAAACCCCTAAAAAAAAAGGGGGGGGGCCCCTTTTTCCCTTTTTTCCCCAAAAAAAAAAATTTTGGGACCCCCCCCTTTTTAAAATTTAAAAAAAAAAAAAATTTTTTTTTTTTAAAAAAAAAAAAATTTTCCCTTTTTTAAAAAAAAAAGGGGGTTTTGAAAAGGGTTTTTTTTTTTTAAAAAAGGGGAAAGGGGAAACCCTTTTATCTGTGGGGATAGCAGCCAACTGCACAGACTCAACAAAAAAACCCCTTTTGGGAAAAAAATTCCAAATTTTAAAAAAACAATTATTCTGTCATTGGATGTAGAATTTTTAAAAAAAAAAATTTTTAAAATTCCAAAAAAAAGGGGTTTTAAAAAAAAGGTTTTTTAAAAAAGGAAAAAAAACCCAAAAAAAAAAATTTAAAAAAAAAAAATTTTTCCAAAAAGGGCCCGGGCCCCCCCCAAAAAAAAAATTTTTTTTTTTTTTAAAAAAAAAAGGGGGGAAAATTTTTTTTTTTGGAAAATTTTAAAAATTTTTCCCCCTTTTTTTTTTTTTTGGAAAATTTAAAAAAATTTAAAAAAAAAATTAAAAAATTTTTAAAAAAAAAAATTTTTTTTTTTTTGGTTTTTTTTAAAAAAACCAAAAAATTTTTTTTTTTTTAAAAATTTTTTTTTAAAAAAAAGGGTTTGGGAAAAGGGAAAAAGGGGGAAAAAAATTTTTGGGAAAAATTTTAAAAATTTTTTTTTTTTTTTTTTGGGGGGGTTTTTTTGGGAAAAAAAAAAATTTTTCTTTTTTAAAACCCCCAAAAAAAAAAAAAATTTTTCCCCCAAAAAAAAATTTTAAAAAAAAAAAAATTTTTTTTTTTTTAAAAACCCTAAAAAATTTTTTTTTTAAAAAAAAAAAAAAATTTTTTTTTAAAAAAACCCCCAAATTAAATTTTTTTAAAAAAAAAAAGGGGAAAAATTTTTTTTAAAAAAAAAAAATTTTAAAAATTTTTAAAAAAAAAAAAAAAAAATTTAAAAAACAAACCAAAGGAAAACCAAAGGGAAAAAAAAAAAATTTCAAGGGAAATTCCCCGGGAAAAAAAAAATGAAAATTAAAAGGGGGGGGGTTTTTGGGCCGCCCTTTTTTGGGAAAAACCCCCAAAAAAAAAAATTTTTTTGGGGAAAAAGGGCCCAAAAAAAAGGGGTTTTTTAAAAAATTTTAAAAAAAAAAAACCCCCTTAAGGTTTTTAAAAAATTTTTTTGGGGGGGTTTTAAAAAAAGGGGAAAAATTTTTTGAAAAAATTTTTTTTAAATTTTTAAAAGGGAAAAAAAAAAAAAAAAAAAAAAATATTAAAGGAAATTTAAAAAAAGGGGGGGAAAAAAAAAAGGGGGAAAACCGGGGGGTTTTGAAAACCCTTCCCAAAAAATTTTTTCCCTTGGAAAAAAAAAAAAAGGAAATTTTTTGGGGGGGGGTTTTTTAAAAAAAAAAATTTTTTTTTTACCCGGGGGGGCCAAAAAAAAAAAAATTTTTTGGGAAAAGCCTTTTTCTACTATCACATTAGAAACAAAGCGATTACAATGGCAAAAACCACAGTGATGAGCAACAGAAGTCAATGTTGAAGGAGAAAATTGGTCAGCGGAAGTGACGCTCTGAAATCACAAGACAAACATTACAAATGTACTGATTGTGGCAAGTGTTTTATTGAGAGCAGCGCCTTGACCAGGCACATGAGAATCCACACTGAAGACAAACAATATGAGTGTAGTCAATGTGACAAGTGCTTTAATCAAAGTCGCAACTTGACCATGCATATGAGAATCCACACTGGGGGAGAAAGAACACCAGTGTACAGTGTGTGAGAAATCATTCAGTCGACAATTGAAATCTTGAGAACAAGATCATATGAGAATCCACACTGGTGAGAAACCATTCAAGTGTGTGAAAAATCATTCAGCCAATGTGACATGTGTGTTTTAGTATGAGAAGTGAGCCTTGACCAGAAAACCTATGAGTCAGTGTACAGTGTGTGATAAATCATTCGGTCAAAATGGAGATCTGACAAGACATATGAGTATCCATACTGGGGAGAAAGAACATCAGTGTATCGTGTGTGAGAAATCATTCACACGTAGTGAAAATCTGAAATCCCACATGAGAATCCACACTGGTAAAAAAGCTTATGATACTGTACATTGTGAAAAAAGTTTCACTCCCAAGTCTAATGTTGTAGAGCATATGCTTGAGAAACCGTACAAGTGTGATCAGTGTGGGAAATGTTTTGCTCAAAGTTCTAAACTGATGATCCACAAGCGCTGTCTCCATCTGAATCTTAAACATGAGTCTTACTGAGGATTGGGAGGAATTCCATGCCTAAATTCACTGAAGAGTGTTGGACCAGTTACAGTTGGTTTAAGCAAAGTGTTTAATCAGACTTAAAGCACTGCAAACAAATTCGGCAACAAATTACAGTGACAGCAAGCTCTTTGACTTTTCAAAGACAAATTTCATACGCAGCTGTAAAATCGGAGGATGGAAGGACTACTTTAGTGTTGCACAGAATGAATGGTTGGATCAGAATAGAAGTATGGAAAAATATTTGACGATCTTGGAATAGAATTTCAGTACCATTAGCCAATACCAAGAGAGAATTTATATTAAGGTACTGGGTAAACGGATGATAGGTGAAGAATAGGGTGTGGAATGGAAGCAGAGATGATTGATTGGAGTAGAGTGGGTGTGATGAAGATGTATCTCAGAGCAAGGAGTGGTGGTATGATATGATATTTTTGTAGAGATGGTTTAGAATTTGATTGGCATTGATATTTGGTTTTGAAATATTCTTTGTTTTTGTAACTGAGATTTTGAAAATTTTAAGTGTAAATTGTAATGTAATTTGAAAAGGATACTGGTGGTGTGGAAACATGATAGAAAAAAGTAAAAAATAAATAAAATTTGGACCAACATGAATTTAATTTTAATTTGATTTAGACCACGTTAAAGCAGCTAAAACAGAACAAAGAACAAAAGAAAATAGTACCAATAGCACAGTAGTTATGTTCAAATGTTGTCATGTATACCGGGTTGTACTAACGGTTGCATTATTGTTTGTAAAGGAGAAGAGTTGATACATTGTATATGGAATAGAGTTTGAACATGTTATTATTTTTTTGTATTTGTGTGATCGATATATTATTGTATAGAATTGTATAAAGAGAAAAGAGGTAACGGTGATGTTTATGTATTAATGTTTACATATTGGTTTACATGTTAATATTCTGTAGTGAATAATAGTGACCTGTAATCTGCATGTATATTTAATATGTCTGAATGTGTCAGACAATTGTAAATAGACTGCAGCAAGAAATTTGTGGGAGAAAAATCCCCAAAAAACTTTCTTTCATATATTGATATTTTCCTATTCATTTGTTTGGGAGTCTCTGGTTAATTGGCATGCGATGTGTATATCAAAACTTGCATTTTTCATCCAAAAACGTGGGAGGTGATTTTCGTAATACAGTAGAACCTCGTTATCTCAATATTGCTTATCTTGAAGTATCTTATCGTGAGGTTTTTGGTCATTTGCTTTTAACTACATTACAGTGATACAGCATATCTGTTCATTTGACACACATTTTAAAGCCATTGGCACACAAACTAACCAAGAGTGTCAGATCAAACACAGATACAAAAAAGACTGACGCATATACATAACTCTGATGCACCTGACAACTTTTTAAGATGGATATTTTGATGAATTTAATCAATAAAATTGCTGGATCTTAGACAGCCAACAATTTCCTCTTCCATATGACATCCCAGAAATTAAAATTAGACAAGTTCATGTTCATCAATAGTAATTAAAAACAATTTGAACTAATAACACAGTACTTTCTTCATATCAACAGCTATCAAAATTTACAAATATATAACTCAATATTTCAGCAACAAAGCTGAGAAAGGTAAACAGCTTTGTTTCCGATATATTGAGTTATATATTTGTAAATTGTGATGATGAAAGTACTGTAATATATGAATTAACACAGCTAATAAATTTGTTCAATAAAATTTAAACTAAGAAATGTGTTCTATGGACTAAAACATCGTATTTTAATCGCAAGTATTAAAACAATAATGTGGTGGAATGAAAATTTGGCATATTTAGCAAATCCTAAAATCATCACTGGGTTATGAGCAGTTTGAGTCGGTTACCTCGATTGTTAGCTGGAGTATTTCACTGTCACACCTACAGATAGTGTACTTTTGTGGCCGAGTGGATAGTGAGTCAGATTCATAACCAAGTCTTGTCCCAGTCAGTTCTAGTGGTGTGTGTTGAGCAAACTCGTCCCTAACTGGCTGTACCTACACACTAAACAGGTACAGGTCAGGCGTTTGAATGTTCTTATGAATGGTTAGCACCATTACTATTGTGTTGTGTGGAAGTTGTGCACGTGAAATAGAGTGACAACGATGCAATTGACCTGGTGTAAATGATGTTAAGTTGACTGAGTGTATCGATCGTTGACAATAAATCTTCAACATTTACATTTATATGTGAATGGGAATTTGGTGGTTTACAGTCTTGATCCAAGTTTTGCTCTCACGACTTTACAATTTACACCAGGTCGTTTGGCCCACTTATTGATTTTCAATTGATCATTTTTCATATGCTTGCATCGGCGGCATCTTGCATGCAGCGCACAATGCTAATCTCACACACGATCACTCACTCACTCTTTCAACCCAATGACCTGTACCTAATTAACATATAGGTGCCACGGAGCAGTGTGCATGTGCTTTAGGGATGAGTTTGCTCAACACCCACCACTAGACCCGACTGGGTATTGAACCCATGACCTTCTGGCCACGAGTCCAACTCCCTAACCACTCGGCCACAGAAGCTCCCATATCGAGATAGCGAGTTTTGACTGTAACATGAGCAGCAGATTCCAATGTAGTACGCCACAGAAAATGTTATTGTATTGTGCAAACATGGATAGTTCTGTGTAATCAAGAGATAATGATGTATACCAATGAATATTTGTTGTTTTAAAAAAAATCAAATTCATTTCTATTTGTAACTTTTTCATTAATTATGTATTTCTTTGGGTATACCATTGATGTTGTTTATGAAAAAGTGCATATTGTTAACTTTATCCAATATCGAGTTTATACGGTACACTGCATGTTGTCTCATGTTAATATGTATAGTCTTTCCATGCATTAAACGAAAAAAAAGTCTTAACGTTTTTTTTAAAATTAATATCTAATTTCAAGGCTGGTTTCATTTTCAACAGTTACAATTATTAAATCATTGTTAAACAGGTTGAAAAGGGCTGTTTTCGTTTGAAACCAGTGCATTGATAATGATTATTTTTTAAACTTTAGGGCTTTTTTCGTTTAGTGCATTTAACACATATGGTGTCATATAATAGCATGATTGATGGAAATATGTAGATCACAGGGTTTCAGTTATTAATAGTGTATATGGATCATAGTATAGGCAAGATAATTTTTCAAAACCACTATAACATGAAAAGCCGTAGGCCCGTAGCAGTTAGAAATGCTACTATACTATCATTAACCTATGATTGAATTTTTTTTTCAAAATTCTTTGTAATGATTATTATTGATACTGATATCGAAAGAGTTTTAACATAAATACTTAATATTTTCTGTTTAATATAAGAAGAAAACCATACATTTATGTATTGACTATGGCTAAAACTTTGAGCTGTTCTTCAATAATAAAAAAAAGAAAAATATATATAAGGGCCTTGGTCAGTGTGGGAGTGGTCAGCTGAGAGGGTCACCGTTTGTTGAGGGGGGCGGATTTAAAGCTATAATTTAGTACGGGTGTGCCATTTTGACTTCAGGATAGTAAGACTTGCAAAAAGCAAACCCCCAAATACAGTAAAATTAATTCAAAGTACACCCATAAATATGTATACTAAGCCCAAAGCTCATCCATAATATATTATAGAAATACACAAAGCAAACAAACATTTTCACACATTTTCAAATAACATTATATCAGAGATGAAAAATGAACACATATATTATCAAAGTTTATTGCAATTTCACATCACAATTATGATCAATCATTAGTCAAATTGCCCTATGATATAGTCATCTTTAGAGATAAGACCCTAAAATATAGTGTTGTCTTAAAATCAAGACCCAATAATATACTAATTTCTCAAAATATGGACCCAATGATATATCAAATATCTAAAAATAGGACCCAATGATATATCAAGAGGCTGGAAAAGGTGACCTATAAAAATGGCACATCTGTACTAACCAAATGTATTGGAGATCCCCCCCCCCCCCCCAGGGTGACCGCCCCCACCACCAGTAACCCCATGATCATAATTATTATATTGTCCTCAATATGTATCAGCTTTGGAGGGCGGCGCATTGTGACTAGAAATTGTAAATATCAACTCTCTGAGCATTAACTTCAGCTCCTAAATTCTAAAGTCAAGCAGATTTTGATATTTAAGTATTATGAGAAAACAATAGATTTTACTTCGCATTTGAAATCATAGCAATATATTTCAAATTGAATTTTGTTACTTATATTAGCAAAGTAGCAAAATTTGAACAAAGCAATTACGTTATAGGTTTTTTTAATTTCTTGCCTATGTATTGCTGAATGATAAACAAAGTTCTTGTGGAAACAGTGGCTATTCAAAAGTGAGGTGAAATTTGAGACAACTTTTACACATATTAGATACTTGTGATTAGTTTTATTTAAATAATTTAGCTGAATGGAAATGTGTATACCATTCACTTTTTAAAATATCTAATTGCAATGAAAAACCATAACTGAAGTCGGTTCCCCACCCCCAATACCCACTGAGTAATAACAAATATGTAGTCCCCTACATGCAGAGATCACCTATTGTATGGAGGGCGGTGCATTGTGACTAGAAAATGAAACTCTTAACTTTGGCTGGTAAATTCAATGGTTGAGTATATTTTGATTAACAAATATCATGATGAAATAATAAATTTTACTTCATATTAGAATTCATAAAGATGTTTTACCAATCTTGTTTATATAATTTGGAAAATAGTTAAATTAGAAGTAAATTAAACATAGTGTTATGTGTTAATATATTTGATATTGTTAATTAACTTCTCAATGAAAACTAAGTGAAGTCCAAAGACAGTTTTTAACCATAGATGGAATATTCAATTCAAATTTCAGTGATAAGTCGTATTTAGATTTTTTTTTTACCAAACAAGCATTAGAATTAAGGTGTACTGAAGATTAGAAATATCGTATTTTAAAAAAATAGATTGCAATGGCAAACCACAGTAAAGTACAACTGAAGTCGACATTGAGTGAGAAATCATTCAGAAGGAGTGATGCTCTGAAATCTCAAAAAGGAATACAGCCTGATGAGAAACCTTATGAGTGTAGTGAATGTGGCATGTGTTTTAGCAGAAAAAGTGACTTGACCAGCCACATGAGAATCCACACTGGGGAGAAACCCTTTGAGTGTACAGTTTGTGAGAAATCATTCAGTCAAAGTGGAGCTCTGACAATACATATGAGAACTCACACTGGGGAGAAACCTTATGAGTGTGGTGAATGTGGCAAGTGTTTTGGAGAAAGTGGCAAGTTGACCAAACACATGAGAATCCACACTGGGGAGAAGAAATATCAGTGTACAGTGTGTGAGAAATCATTCAGAGAAAAAGGAAAACTGAAAATACACGTTAGAACCCACACTGGTGAGAAACCCTATGAGTGTAGTCAATGTGGCAAGTGTTTTAGTCATAAAGGAGACCTGACCAAGCATACGAGAATCCACACAGGAGAGAAAGAATATCAGTGCGCACTGTGTGAGAAATCATTCAGTCAAAGTGGACATCTAAAAATCCACATGAGAACTCACTCTGGTGAGAAACCCTATGAATGTAGTCAATGTGGCAAGTGTTTTTGTCAAAAAGGCCACTTGAACAGCCACATGAAAATCCACACTGGGGAGAAAGAATATCAGTGTACAGTGTGTGAGAAATCATTCAGAGAAAAAGGAACACTGAAAATACACATGAGAACTCACACTGGTGAGAAACCCTATGAATGTAGTCAATGTGGCAAGTGTTTTAGTCAAAGTGGCGACTTGACCAGCCACATGAGAATCCACACTGGGGAGAAAGAATATCAGTGTACAGTGTGTGAGAAAAAATTCAGTCGAAGTGGACAACTGAAAATCCACATGAGAACTCACACTGGTAAAAAACCTTATGGTTGTGGAGTTTGTGATAAAAGTTTCTCTCACAGGTCTGCTGTTGTTATTCATATGCGCACTCACACAGAAGAGAAACCATACAAGTGTGATCAGTGTGGGAAATGTTTTGCTGATAGTTCTCATCTGAAGAGACACAAGCGTGCACACACCGGCGAAAAGCCATTTTACTGCCATATTTGTCACAAATCATTTACACGAGGAAGCAACTTGAAAAAGCACCATATGACTGTGCATGCCAAGAAGTGAGCTGTTATTACTCAACATAATCTTTTGTTAATAGTTTTAGAGTATTATAATAGTGATAGGTGAATGAAATATGAAGTATGTATAACTCAACATCGTTGTTCATTAGCTGTCTTAGTGTATTTTAGCGACTGTTCAGAACTTATGAGGAGGAGTAGGGAAGATTGCAAGTTGGATGTTGTTGATTGTTTATGAAGTGGACTGGTCAGTTGAGGGAGTGACCACCTGTATGAAGTGGACTGGTCAGTTGAGGGAGTGACCACCTGTATGAAGTGGACTGGTCAGTTGAGGGAGTGACCACCTGTACAAAGTGGATTGGTCAGTTGAGGGAGTGACCGCCTGTACCTTTTTTCAGTCTTGAGTCTTCATTAAGAGATAGCTATGATCCTCCATAAACTGTACAGCATGGTGTATATTTCGAACTGCATTTGTCTTAGGTTAATGTTACTTAGATAATCTTTCTCAAACATTAGTCTCTTGATTTATTTTACGTTTTGTATATTTGGTGTTTTCATGAAAAAATTGTAGAACTTTCTTGTAGACCATTTTTTTAAAAAAATAAGAAAAAATACAGTATTTGTCTTAGGTTTATGTTACTTAGATATTCTTTTTCAAACATTTGTCTATTCTTTTTTTTACATTTTGTATATTTGGTGTTTGCATGACAAATTTGTAGAACTTTTAACAAAAAAAACCCGATAATAATGAAATAAAAAAAATACATGTAAATAAATACCGCATATGGTCATCCAAGCATCCAGAGCCGTTAAATTGAAATTTTCTCAAACTGGGGATGGGCTATTACACGAGAGTGCAGTTACCACATAATTCTTAAGGACATTTAATAAAAAGAGGGGGAGGGCTGTTACGCGAGGGTGGGCACTTGGATGGTTGTATACACATAAAAAATATGTGAAAGTAGTTTTTCTAATTTACATTGAACAATTGAATAAAGAATCTTTTTACAATACAGTAATTGTTTTCAGCATATCTCATTATTATTAGATATTAGATATCTATTATTAGATATTTTATTAGAAATTATAGATTCTCTTGGAAATTAAGTGCCAACAGCAGTACAGTAAGAATACATTAATACATTAACACAATGAGGCCAACTGCTATATTACACCTTAGACAATTATCTCAAGAAAATAATGACAAGACAAACAAAAAGCTAAGACATTATAATACTGTCCAGTCATTTATAGCAGAAAGGAATATTCACATGTAAACATGAATGGATCACTGGTTTCCTGATGTTAAGTTTACAGTACAGTAGAACCATCATATCTTGAATTTTCTGTTCTCAAGTTTTTTTTCACTGATAGTGATATCTGTATTGTTGTTGAGGAGGCATCAGTAGAATCGTGCCAATAACATAAACACCAGTTTACTACAACAATATCTTATTCACTTCTAAAATTTTGATGTTTACATCGTAGAAACCTCTATATATGTTACTGTAAAAATTTGTGTACCTGGTATGCATTTAAGGTCTCATTTATATACAACTCTCTTCTCTTCACTGCCTTTATTTCCAAAATCAAAACAATAATACTATAAAACTAGTTTTCAGAGCTTAAGTCTCCTTTTCAATAACAACTAATGAAATTAAATTAATGAACTTACATATAATAACTATGTCAAATTTACAAAAATCCCCTCAAGTATTTTACATTATTAAATTTCTATTTTGTATTTTAATACTCTATATAAATCTATCTTCTTTAAACTAAAACTATATTGTTAAATTCATTATCATTGAACCAATGTTCATTAGTTTAAAAACATTTTTGAAACCATCAGAGACTTAAGCTCTCGAAAACATTAAACATAGTTTAAGGTAGATTATTCACTTCTGCAAAGGCAGTGAAGAAAAGAGACGTGTTGAAAATAAATCATATATTTTAGGGTGATTTCTAAAGGTTGGTTTCATTTCCTTTCAATGGGATCATGAAGAGATATTAGTTGGTGTATTGGCTTCATTTCTTTCAATCATTTGAAGAGATACTGTTCTCTCAAGCTTTTACTGTTCTCGGTTTTGAGACACTCAGTTTCTATTGAAATATATTTGTCATTAATGTCTTCTAAAACATAGCCATATTACATGAATATGCGATTTAATGGTCCTTTCTTACATGAGTTTAGACTGGACACTCAAGGCGCACACTCATACATTTTGATAAATGTCCATAATCAAATAGGGATTGTATTGTGTTGATATCATCATTCACACACAACCACATAACCCTTCTTATCTTGTACAAACAAAGGTGATTATTCTCATATAAACCCCCGTCACACGTCATGTGATAACGCACCCGCAAGGGGAAAACATTGACACGTGGCCATATAAATGCACGGGAATGTGGCCATTTTTGAAGTGATATTTATGTACTTTAAGGTTTTTATGTTCTCAGCACCTCAACATAAGCACGTGAATATATCAATATCTCACTTCTTGTGCTTTAATATATCAATACTAGTGCAAGCTCATAAATTCACCATTTTTGACAAAGGCCATTTACATAAATGTTTACAAACTACGACGTTGCTGAGACCAAGTAGGTCGCTCAGCCAGTGACATCTTCAAAATCCGCATTTAGGTCAAAGTTGCTAGTTACTAGACTTTTGAAAATGAGAAAAGTGTCTGCCCATGTTGAGGCATGTGACTGGTTTGAACTTATCACATATACAAAATTGTCATCGAGTACAGTAGTGACTCGTCATGTCGAATCTGCAGGTAGGACAGTAAACAACTTGAGGTAGCAAATATTCTAGATAACCATCTAAAACCAACACTAAATTCGTGATAGCAGAAAATTTGAGAAAAGCAATTTTAAGACAAGCTTTGTCTATAATACAAAATACTTTTTCCAATAAAATGTGCTAATTTTTGTCATCCTTTTTTACTTTCATATTGCT
>JAGTTF010005304.1:44526-59693 GCA_019095985.1 Streblospio benedicti | reverse complement strand
TTGGGAAAAACATATATATAGTTATTCATAGAATCACAGACTGCATTATTTTCCAATGTGTACCACAGTCGAATTCAGCTTTTATAACCCGTAAAAGTAATCAGTATATACAATGATATGTAACCTTTTGTACTCCAAGTTTCAAAATCTTTCTAGGTGGAATCCCCTCCTGACCCCCCTGATGGTCTTCGTACCTACATCACTCGCTGCAGTGACTTCGGCACTGTTTTTCAAAATATAGTTGTGCATACACATCAGCAAAATCCTGCCTACGCCACTGCTATAAATATTCTAAACCCAAAGTTCATCCATAACATACCACAGAAATACACAATGCACTCATGGTTTCCTTGCAGTACAGCAGTTTGCATTGTGACTGGGCTTTTGGACTTCTCAGACTGGTGTATTTGGAATGTATAATATACTCTTGAGCTATATTTATTCTTTAATGATGATACTCAGTGATGAAACATGAAAATACGCAATAACATGCAATATTTCGATGTCAATGCTCTATGATATAGTTATCTTTAGAGATAAGACCCTAAAATATAGTGTTGTCTTAAAATCAAGACCCAAAAATTTACTAATTTCTCAAAATAGGGACACAATGATGTATCAAATATCTGAAAATAGGACCCACTGATATATCAAGAGGCTGGAAAAGGTGACCTATAAAAATAGTACGTCCATACTACCCAAATGTATTGATGTATTGGATATCGAATGACCTGGTGTAAATGATGCGGAGTTTACTGGGCGTATCAATCGGTGACAATAAATCTTCGACATTTACATTTACGTTAAGTGATTGTGAGAGTAATATGAGTTGTAAACATGTTTGTGCTGTTTGCAATGTGCTGTATGCTCCCCAGGGAGTTGAGAAAGATATAGTGTGACATGGATGTCAATGACCTGGTGTGAATATAAAGTCACTTGTGGATGAAATGTGACTGTAAATAAGTACATTTACATTCATCTTTGCTCACCAAGATTGAGATTTGCTGAAAAAATTCCACTGTATTGTAAAAAATTCTTTATTTAATGGAAATTAGAAAAAAACAATTTTCGTATTTTTTATGTGTTTATTTACATGTATTTATTTTCTTATTTTTTAAAATGCTCTACAAGAAAGTTCAACATTTTTTCATGCAAACACCAATTATACAAAACGTAAAAATCAATAGACTAATGTTTGAAAAAGATTATCTAATCAACATAAACCTAGACCGTCGAAACAGAAATCGTTAATTCCGACAATGTGATTTTAAACACTTTTATCATTCAAGCAGCATCATATTTTTTTACAAAATGTAATGTATTTGACAACCAACATGAACAATTATTTCAATACGTCTTCAGTGTATCAATGTGAATTGTTTAAAACCACATTACATAAATTTTAGATGTCATTGTTGTAAAAAGGTTAATTCCGATCATGCAGTTTGGGCGACAAACTGTTTTTTTCAACAATTTAAAAATGTTGAATGACAAAAAAACATTTTACTTAATTTTTGACATTCAAACACATTTTATGATACAAAGTGTAAAAAAATACAAAAATAGTCAGAATTTCAAATGTTTGAAAATATTTTTTATCTTTTCTTGTTGCAAAAACAACCTTCTTTAAGACAAATAACATAGATGTTCAATATATATTCAGTGTATCAATGTGAAATGTTTAAAACCAAATTATCAAAATTAATGTTCATCCACGGTTTTCAGTTCGCATCTAAGACATACTGTATTTTTTCTTCTCTTTTTTAAAAAAGTTTTCAAATATTTATACAATTTTTTTTGAATACAAAATAAAATATACAGTCCTGAGGCTTACAAGTAAACCTTAGAAGGGCCAGTAATGTTTCTCAATGATGCCCCCATAGTTCTAGCAACCATAAAATTACCCTTTTTGTGTTCTTCTTTTTTAAACCCCCATTCCCATGTGTCTTGTCTACCTTCACTATGCCAACAGGATATGGTGACCTTGTACAAATCCATATAAATCTTTCAAAACCCATTCAAGAAGTTTCTGGAGGGGGAGGGCATGCATACTCAAAAAGCAATGCTTTACACCTTTCCACGCTTTATTAGGCCAGTAATGTATCAGAATTTTTTCCATGAAGCTTTTAAATACTGGCCTAAATCAAATTTGGGCTACATGCCCAAAATTGTCAAATATACAAAGTGTAAAAAAAAACAATAGACAAATGTTTGAAAATATTATCTAAGTAACATAAATCTAAGACAAATACAGTTCGAAATATACACAATGCTATAAAATTTATGGAGGATCACAGCTGTCTCTTAATGAAGACTCGAGACTGTGAAAAATGGTCTTTAGAATACGACATAATTGTAGGCTTTTCCCTGAGGGTGGCCTTGACTGGAGTCTGTTCTGTAAAGGCTACGACTGAAACCTCCCCCCAACAGATAATGATTCCTCCTGTGCACATGTCTCTTCCTCCTGCTCTACATTCGGGGGTCTCTGTGCCCTGCTAAATCTGACCAGTCCACTTCATACAGACCAGGCGGTCACTCCCTCAACTGACCAGTCCACTTCATACACAATCAATGACATCCAACTTGCAATCTTCCCTACCCCTCAACTCATAATTTCTGAACAGTCGCTAAAATACACTAAAACAGCTAACCACTTCACAATGATGTTGAGTAATACATGCTTCATATTACATTCACCTATCACTACTACAATACTCTAAAACTATTAACAAAAAGATTATGTTGAGTAATAACAGCTCACTTCTTGGCATGCACAGTCATATGGTGCTTTTTAAAGTTGCTTCCTTTGTGTAAATGATTTGTGACAAATATGGCAGTAAAATGGCTTTCTCACCAGTGTGTGTGCGCTTGTGCATCTTCAGATGAGAACTTTGAGCAAAACATTTCCCACACTGATCACACTTGTATGGTTTCTCTTCTGTGTGAGTGCGCATATGAATAACAACAGCAGACCTTTGAGAGAAACTTTTATCACAAACTCCACAACCATAAGGTTTTTTACCAGTGTGAGTTCTCATGTGGATTTTCAGATGTCCACTTTGGCTGAATTTTTTCTCACACACTGTACACTGATATTTTTTCTCCCCAGTGTGGATTCTCATGTGGCTGGTCAAGGTGGCTACTGTTGACTAAAACACTTGCCACATTGACTACACTCATAAGGTTTCTCACCAGTGTGAGTTCTCATGTGGATTTTCAGATTTCCACTTTGACTGAATGATTTCTCACACACTGTACACTGATATTCTTTCTCCCCAGTGTGGATTCTCATGTGTCTGGTCAAGTTGGCTTGTTGACTAAAACACTTGCCACATTGACTACACTCATAAGGTTTATCACCCGTGTGAGTTCTCATGTGTATTTTCAGATTTCCTTTTTCACTGAATGATTTCTCACACACTGTACACTGATATTTTTTCTCCCCAGTGTGGATTCTCATGTGTCTGGTCAAGTTGCTACTGTCACTAAAACACTTGCCACATTGACTACACTCATAAGGTTTTTCACCAGTGTGAGTTCTCATATGTATTGTCAGAGCTCCACTTTGACTGAATGATTTCTCACACACTGTACACTCAAAGGGTTTCTCCCCAGTGTGGATTCTCATGTGGCTGGTCAAGTCACTTTTTCTGCTAAAACAATTGCCACATTCACTACACTCATAAGGTTTCTCACCACCCTGTATTCCTTTTTGTGATTTCAGAGCATCACTTCTGCTGAATGATTTCTCACTCAATGTCGACTTCAGTTGTACTTTACTGTGGTTTGCCATTGTAATCTGATTTAAAAAAAAGATATTTCTAAGCTTCAGTACACCTTAATCCTAAAGCTTGTTTGGTAAAAAAAAATTCAAATACGTCTTATTCCTGAGATTTGAATTGAATATTCCATCTATGGTTAAATACTGTCCTTGTACTTCACTTATTTTTCATTGACAAAGTTGAGTAACAATATAAAATCTATTATCACATAACACTATCTTTAATTTACTTCTAATTTAACTATTTTCCAAAGTATTGACACACAATTGGGAAAACATCTTTATGATTTCTAATATGAAATAAAATTTAATGTTTCATTATTATATTTATTTATCAAAATCTACTTGACCATAGAATTTACCAGCCAAAGTTAAGAGTTTCATTTTCTAGTCACAATGCACCGCCCTCCATACAATAGGTGATCTCTGCATGTAGGGGACTACATATTTGTTATTACTCAGTGGGTATTGGGGGTGGGGAATCGACTTCAATTATGGTTTTTCATTGCAATTAGATATCTTAAAAAGTAAATGGTATACACATTTCCATCCGGCTAAATTATTTAAATAAAACTAATCACAAGTATCTAATATGTGTAAAAGTTGTCTCAAATTTCACCTCACTTTTGAATAGCCACTGTTTCCATAAGAACTTTGGTTATCATTCAGCAATACATAGGCAAGAAATTAAGAAAACCTATAACGTAATTGCTTTTTTTCAAATTTTGCTACTTTGCTAATATAAGTAACAAAATTCAATTTGAAATATATTGCTATGATTTCAAATATGAAGTAAAATCTATTGTTTTCTCATAATACTTAAATATCAAAATCTGCTTGACTTTAGACTTTAGGAGCTGAAGTTAATACTCAAAGAGTTAATATTTACAATTTCTAGTCACAATGAGCCACCCTGCAAAGCTGATGCATATAGAGGGGAATATTAAAGGTGCTTGCTCTACCTCAAATCTTATCTAAAAGGATTTTCCCGGTCTTCTCACAGTTCTCTTGATGAACCAAACTTGCAGTTAGTATGTGCCTCTTTCATAATAAGATGCACTTCCTTTATCACATATAAAACATATAATCAAATAAGTGTTTACCAAAATATAGTGAATTTATTTGCACAAATACCGATAAAACTTTAGCCATTGTTGTTTCTCCACCGAATGGATTTGTGGGTAATTTATGATGCTTAGTCGTGAACGAACAGTCTAGCTGCCACTTGAATGAATGGCAACATAATATCCTATACTTATAAACCACATTTCCAAAATTCTTGAAATTTGGGAGGATGATTTCAATGACATAGACCCTTTATATCCTTTAATCTGATAATTTGATAATGAGTGGATCTTTTATAATCATCGTTTTAATTTACTACACAAACACAACGTAACGTCAAATTGTGACTCGCAAGCTCCGCCCCATATTCTTAGAAATGTCTAGATCTATAGATCTACGAAATATACATAGATTTTTCAAAATCTCTCTGCTGACATGAGTGGTTATTGTCTCTCAAATTTTATAATTCGTTTGAAGGAAAGTTATTTTGAAAAAAATTAGAAACAAACACTTTGTAAGCAACCACCTGCCATTCAGTATTTGTTTGTGATTCAACGTTCACGTGGAACGTCAAGCATTTGCTGTCGGAACTCTGCAGTATGTTCTGAGCGCATAATTCATGAGCTGCGATTTTCAAAAAGTTAAAATCAAATCAATACTACGTCATGTCCGGCAATTTCCATATGTAATTACTATATTTATAAATTTATTTAAAATATTTATTATAAAAAATCTGGATGAACAAAAATAAAACAAGACACATTTTTTAATTTATATATTAGTTTTTTGCTGGTTAACTTAGGCAAAACGCCTTCATTGAAGAGAAAAAATTCTTTGGCTGCTAGATATTTATATCCTTTAATATTATGATCATGGGGTTAAAATGGGATGGTGGGGCAAGACACATTTTTTAATTTATATATTAGTTTTTTTCACTTAATAGATTTGGTTAAAATTCTTTGGATGTGCCATTTTATGATCATGGGGTTACTGGTTTTCCAGCCTCTTTGATATAGATTTGGTTAGTACGGATTGGGTCCCTTTTTTTAGATATTTGATTTTTATATTCATTGGGTCCATATTTTCAGAAATTAGTATATTATACGGTCTTGATTTTAAGACAACACTATATTTTAGGGTCTTATCTCTAGAGATAACTATATCATAGGGCAATTTGACTAATGATTGATCATAATTGTGATGTGAAATTACAATAAACTTTGATAATAGATATGTTCATTTTTCATCTCTGATATAATGTTATTTAAAAATGTGTGAAAATGTTTGTTTGCTTTGTGTATTTCTATAGTATATTATGGATGAGCTTTGGGTTTAGTATATTTATGCGTATACTTTGAATCAATTTTACTGTATTTTTGAGTATGCATTTTGCAAGCCTTGCTATATTTATTTGTGCTGTTCCTGAAGACAAAATGACTATGGTGTTGCATTATTTTCCAATGTGCACCACAGTCAAATTCAACTTTTATAACTGTAAAATTAATCAGTATATACAATGATATGTATGGATGGAACACATATTACCAATGATTGACCAATGCTAATTATACAAGTATAGGACAGATAGTAACTGACATAACGGCGAAAACACTATATTTATGGTAGTTGTTTTCCTTATAGCAAACTATATAGATCTACCGATAGCAAACTAAATAGAAATTTTTGTCAACAGATTGCCCAAAATGCAACCTTTCTTACTCCAAGTTTCAAACTTTTCTGGGTGGAATCCCCCCTGACCCCCCTGATGGGCTTCGTGCCTACATCACTCGCTGCAGTGACTTCGGCACTGTTTTTCAAAATATAGTTGTGCATACACATCAGCAAAATCCTGCCTATGCCACTGCTATAAATATTCTAAACCCAAAGTTCATCCATAACATACCACAGAAATACACAATGCAATCATGGTTTCCTTGCAGTACAGCAGTTTGCATTGTGACTGGGCTTTTGGACTTCTCAGACTGGTGTATTTGGAATGGAATGTAAGATACTCTTGAACTACATTTCTTCTTTAATGATGATACTCAGTGATGAAACATGAAAATACGCAATATTATGAAATATTTCTATGTCAATGCCCTATGATATAGTTATCTCTAGAGAAAAGAACCCAAACTATAGTGTTGTCATAAAATCAAGACCCAAAAATATACTAATTTCTCAAAATAGGGACTCAATGATATATCAAATATCTAAAAATAGGACCCAATGATATATCAAGAGGCTGGAAAAGGTGACCTATAAAAATAGTACGTCCGTACTCAGACCCAATATATTGGATATCGAATCTCCCCTGCCCCCCCTAGTTTGCACCCACATGGTAAACAGGTACAGGTCAGGCGTTTGAACGTTCATATGAATGGTTAGCACGGTTGCAACTGTGCTGTGTGGGAGTTGTGAACGTAAAATAGAGTGACAAGGATGCCAATGACCTGGTGTAAATGATGTTAAGTTGACTGGGCGTATCGATCGTTGACAATAAATCTTCGACATTTACATTTCGAGATTGTGAGAGTAATTAATGTGAGTTGTAAACATGTCTGTGCTATGGTTGCAATGTGCTGTATGCTCCCCAGGGAGTTGAGAAAGATATAGTGTGACAAGGATACCAATGACCTGGTGTGAATATAACGTCACTTGTAGATCAAATGTGACTGTAAATAAGCACATTTACATCTATTTTACCCTGGTTACCATTGTCATCAAGAATGAGATTTGCTAAAAAAAATTCACTGTATTGTAAAAAAAATCTTTATTTAATGTAAATTAGAAAAAACAATTTTCTTATTTTTTTTCGATGTGTTTATTTACATGTATTTTTTTCTTATCTTTTTTAAATGTTCTACAGAAAAGTTCTACAATTTTTCCATGCAAACAACAATTATACAAAACGTAAAAAAATCAATAGACTAATATTTGAAAAAGATTATCTAAGTTACATAAACCTAACACAAATACTGTATTTTTTTCTTTTTTTTTTTAAAAAATGTTCTACAAGAAAGTTCTACAATTTTTTTTCATGCAAATACAAAATATACAAAATGTAAAAAAAAAAAATAGACAAATGTATGAAAAAAATTATCGAAGTAATATAAACCTAAGACAAATGCAGTTTGAAATATACACAATGCTGTACAGTTTATGGAGGATCACAGCTGTCTCTTAATGAAGACTCGAGACTGTGAAAATAGTACAGGCGGTCACTCCCTCAACTGACCAGTCCACTTCATACAGGCGGTCACTCCCTCAACTGACCAGTCCACTTCATACAGGCGGTCACTCCCTCAACTGACCAGTCCACTTCATACAGGCGGTCACTCCCTCAACTGACCAGTCCACTTCATACACAATCAACTGACCAGTCCATACACAATCAACTGCAATCTTCCCCAATCTTCCCTCCCCTCCTCTCATAATTTCTGAACGGTCTCTAAAATACACTAAAACAGCTAACAAACAATGATGTTGAGTAACACATACTTCATATTACATTCACCTATCACTACTACAATACTCTAAAACTATTAACAAAAGATTATGTTGAGTAATAACAGCTCACTTCTTGGCATGCATAGTCATATGGTGCTTTTTTAAGTGTTCTCCTTGTGCAAATGATTTGTGACAAATATGGCAGTAAAATGGCTTTTCACCAGTGTGTGTGCGCGCTTGTGTCTCTTCAAATGAGAACTTACAGCAAAACATTTCCCACAATGATCACACTTGCATGGTTTCTCTTCTGTGTGAGTTCGCATATGAATAACAACAGCATCCCTTCGAGAGAAACTTTTATCACAAACTCCACAACCATAAGGTTTTTTACCAGTATGAGTTCTCATGTGGATTTTCAGTGAGCCACTTTGGCGGAATCTTTTCTCACACACTGTACAGTGATATTCTTTCTCCCCAGTGTGAATTCTCATGTGGCTGGTCAAGTTGCTACTGTCCCTAAAACACTTGCCACATTGACTACACTCATAGGGTTTATCTCCAGTGTGAATTCTAATGTGAATTTTCAGACTCCCACTGTGTCTGAATGATTTCTCACACACTGTGCACTGATATTCTTTCTCCCCAGTGTGGATTCTCATATGTCTGTTTAAGTTGCTTTTTTGACTAAAACATTTGCCACATTGACTACACTCATATGGTTTATCACTAATGTGGGTTCTCATGTGGATTTTCAAAGTTCCATTACGGCTGAATGATTTCTCACACACTGTACACTGATATTTCTTCTCCCCTGTGTGGATTCTCATGTGACTGGTTAAGTTGTCACTTTGTTTAAAACATTTGCCACATTCACCACACTCATAAGGTTTTTCATCAGTGTGGATTCTCACGTGGCTGGTCAGATGTCCACTTTGACTGAATGATTTCTCACACACTGTGCACTGATATTTCTTCTCCCCAGTATGGATTGTCATGTGCCTGGTCAAGGCGCTACTGTCACTAAAACACTTGCCACATTGACTACACTTATAAGGTTTCTCACCAGTGTGAGTTCTCATATGTATTGTCAGAGCTCCACTTTGACTGAATGATTTCTCACACACTGTACACTCAAAGGGTTTCTCCCCCATGTGGATTCTCATGTGGCTGGTCAACTCACTTTTTCTGCTAAAACAATTGCCACATTCACTACACTCATAAGGTTTCTCACCACCCTGTATTCCTTTTTGTGATTTCAGAGCATCACTTCTGCTGAATGATTTCTCACTCAATGTCGACTTCAGTTGTACTTTACTGTGGTTTGCCATTGCAATCTGATTTTTTTTAAATAAGATATTTCTAAGCTTCAGTACACCTTAATTCTAATGCTTGTTTGGTAAAAAAAAATTCTAAATACGTCTTATCCCTGAAATTTGAATTGAATATTCCATCTATGGTTAAAAACTGTCCTTGCACTTCACTTATTTTTCATTGACAAAGTTGAGTAACAATATAAAATCAATTAACACATAACACTATGTTTAATTTACTTCTAATTTAACTATTTTCCAAAGTATTGAAACACAATTGGGAAAAACATCTTTATGATTTCTAATATGAAATAAAATTTATTGTTTCATCATGATATTTATTTATCAAAATCTACTTGACCATAGAATTTACCAGCCAAAGTTAAGAGTTTCATTTTCTAGTCACAATGCACCGCCCTCCATACAATAGGTGATCTCTGCATGTAGGGGACTACATATTTGTTATTACTCAGTGGGTATTGGGGGTGGGGAACCGACTTCAGTTATGGCTTTTCATTGCAATTAGATATTTAAAAAAGTAAATGGTATACACATTTCCATCCAGCTAAATTATTTAAATAAAACTAATCACAAGTATCTAATATGTGTAAAAGTTGTCTCAAATTTCACCTCACTTTTGAATAGCCACTGTTTCCACAAGAACTTTGGTTATCATTCAGCAATACATAGGCAAGAAATTAAGAAAACCTATAACGTAATTGCTTTTTTTCAAATTTTGCTACTTTGCTAATATAAGTAACAAAATTCAATTTGAAATATATTGCTATGATTTCAAATATGAAGTAAAATCTATTGTTTTCTCATAATACTTAAATATCAAAATCTGCTTGACTGAAGTTAATACTCAAAGAGTTAATATTTACAATTTCTAGTCACAATGAGCCACCCTGTCAAGCATTTGCTGTCGGAACTCTCTGCAGTATGTTCTGAGCGCATAATTCATGAGCTGCGAGTTCAAAAACTTAAAGTCAAATCCTACGTCATGTCCGGCAATTTCCATATGTAATTACTATATTTATAAATTATTAAAATATTTATTATAAAAAATCTGGATGAACAAAAAATAAAACAAGACACATTTTTTAATTTATATATTAGTTTCTACACTTAGGCAAACGCCTGGCTGGAAGAAAAAATTCTTTGGCTGCTAGATATAACTCCTTTAATATTATGATCATGGGGTTACTGGTGGTGGGGGCGGTCACCCTGGGGGGAATCTCCAATAGATTTGGTTAGTACGGATGTGCCATTTTATAGGTCACCTTTTCCAGCCTCTTGATATATCATTGGGTCCTATTTTTAGATATTTGATACATCATTGGGTCCATATTTTCAGAAATTAGTATATTATACGGTCTTGATTTTAAGACAACACTATATTTTAGGGTCTTATCTCTAGAGATAACTATATCATAGGGCAATTTGACTAATGATTGATCATAATTGTGATGTGAAATTACAATAAACTTTGATAATAGATATGTTCATTTTTCATCTCTGATATAATGTTATTTATAAATGTGTGAAAATGTTTGTTTGCTTTGTGTATTTCTATAGTATATTATGGATGAGCTTTGGGTTTAGTATATTTATGCGTATACTTTGAATCAATTTTACTGTATTTTTGAGTATGCTTTTTGCAAGCCTTGCTATATTTATTCGTGCTGTTCCTGAAGTCAAAATGACTATGGTGTTGCATTATTTTCCAATATGCACCACAGTCAAATTCAACTTTTATAACTGTAAAATTAATCAATATATACAATATGTATGGATGGAACACATATTACCACTGATTGACCAATACTAATTATACAAGTATAGGACAGATAGTAACTGACATAACAGCCAAAAGACTATATTTATGGTAGTTGTTTTCCTTATAGCAAACTATATAGATCTACCAATAGCAAACTATATAGATATTTTTGTCAACAGATTGCCCAAAATGCAACCTTTTTACTCCAAGTTTCAAATTTTTCTGGGTGGAATCCCCCCCTGACCCCCCTGATGGGCTTCGTGCCTACATCACTTGCTGCAGTGACTTCGGCACTGTTTTTCAAAATATAGTTGTGCATACACATCAGCAAAAATCCTGCCTATCTAAAGTACTGCTATAAATATTCTAAACCCAAAGTTCATCCATAACATACTACAGAAATACACAATGCAATCATGGTTTCCTTGCAGTACAGCAGTTTGCATTGTGACTGGGCTTTTGGACTTCTCAGACTGGTGTATTTGGAATGTATAAGATACTCTTGAGCTATATTTCTTCTTTAATGATGATACTCAGTGATGAAACATGAAAAATACGCAATAATATGAAATATTCTATGTCAATGCCCTATGATATAGTTATCTCTAGAGAAAAGAACCCAAAATATAGTGTTGTCTTAAAATCAAGACCCAAAAATATACTAATTTCTCATAAATAGGGACTCAATGATATATCAAATATCTCTAAAAAAGGGACCCAATGATATATCAAGAGGCTGGAAAAGGTGACCTATAAAAAATAGTACGTCCAGAACTAGACCAAATGTATTGGATATCCAACCCCACCACCTGGTTTGCACCCACATGGTAAACAGGTACAGGTCAGGCGTTTGAATGTTCATATGAATGGTGAGCACAATTTATATTGTGCTGTGTGGGAGTTGTGAACTTAAAATAGAGTGACAATGGCCAATGACCTTGGTGTAAATGATGTTAAGTTGACTGGGCGTATCAATTGTTGACAATAAATCTTCGACATTTACATTTCGAGATTGTGAGAGTAATTAATGTGAGTTGTAAACATGTCTGTGCATTGATTATCCATTTTAAATATCATAAATCTGTTACTGAACACTGGTTTTTTTATTTTCTACTGTGGGTAGAAAGCAGATTCTCCAGAAACAGAAAATAGAGCAATATTTCCAACTAGAAACCTACTGCCTGCCAAAAGGAATGTTTGAAGGGAGGCTTCGTTTTATTCTCAAGACATAATAGTCAGTGCCAAGCCCTGGTAAAATGTTAGGGACAAATACTATGTCCAAATTACTACATTGAAAAAGTTATCAACTTAAAACAATTAGATGTACTCTACTTGATTATCTATAAAAACAGCCCGCTACCTTTCTGGATTTGTTCATGAAGATGGGACACATGTAGTTCTTGTCGTCAACTTCTGGCTCGTCTTTGGTTACAACTTTGGGCCACACATACAAGTTCAGAAGTACTTCAATTTCTTTGCTGCAATAATAAAACACGTACACATTGATGTGATCTAAGGTATTTACATGTGCAGAATTCTCAAAACAATATTAAAGGTAACATCTTCCTCTTAGAAAACCATTGACATATAAGATGGGTATCATATGCATATAATGATGTAAATGATGAATTTTCTCACGTTGCGCCCGGTGACTTTTGAAAGGGAGGGACAGCTAAAGTCACGTCACATGTAAAAAACGGATGAAACACGTATGTAGGACGTACAAATGTTTTGGTGTTTTCTTGATACGCGGGGCTCCGTGAAAAAAAATGACAAAAACTTTAAGCAGATTTAACACGAATGATACACGGACAATACACTACAAAACACAGATGATACACGGATTGTCCACATACACTCCACATACACTCACGCAAACATGATATTTTGGTTGCAAAGCACAGATGAACATCGGATAAATAGCGTATTGTGCGGACGTTTTACGGACAATGTACGTTTGTACTAGGACTAATAATAAATTCAATTATTAGTCCTAGGATAATAAATTCAATTATTAGTCCTAGGTTTGTATCACGGTAATATCGCGTACATTCCACGTATGATATGAAAATCTATCCGTGCAAATACTTTTGAACATTCCAAAAGGATTAGTAATAATAGCAATAACAGACAGCATTGTAAGCTGAGAATATGTAGGTAGTATTAGCTCTAGCTATTTTACTTATTATCCCCCACATGATACACCCATTACACAACTAATGCATGTATCACTTCAACGTTATTAATATTGGTAACAATATTACATGTGAGAATTGTAGCTGAGTCCGTTGTGGAAGAAACTTGTTTTTTTTGTCTAATATGAATTATTTTCATGTTTTAAAAGCATGTCACTATGTAACTATGTATGTAGTAGTTAAATATTATAACTATGAAATTCATTAAATTTATTAAGTGTAGCTAATTACCTATGACTAAAAATTAGCAAATATAATGGGTAATTTTAGTCACTTTGATTTATAGTACCCATTTGTTTTCCCTATATCTAAGTAACATAAACCTAAGACAAATACTGTATTTTTTCTTCTTGTTTTTTTATAAATGTTCTACAAGAAAGTTCTACAATTTTTTCATGCAAACACCAAATATACAAAATGTAAAAAAAAACAATAGACAAATGTACAAAAAAATTATCTAAGTAACATAAACCTAAGACAAATACAGTTTGAAATATACACAATGCTGTACAGTTTATGGAGGATCACAGCTGTCTCTTAATGAAGACTCGAGACTGTGAAAAATGGTCTTTAGAATACAACATAATTGTAGGAGGCTTTTCCCTGAGGGTGGCCTTGACTGGAGTCTGTTCTGTAAAGGCTACGACTGAAACCTCCGACCCAACAGATAATGCTTTATTCCTCCTGTGCACATGTCTCTTCCTCCTGCTCTACATTCAGGGTTCAACTCTCCGTGCATTGAACCTGCTAAATCAGGGTGACCGCTGTTTGCTGGTGATGTCAGACCAGGCGGTCACTCCCTCAACTGACCAGTCCAGTTCAACTGACCAGTCCACTTCATACAGGCAAGACTCCCTCAACTGACCAGTCCACTTCATACAGGCGGTCACTCCCTCAACTGACCAGTCCACTTCATACAGGCGGTCACTCCCTCAACTGACCAGTCCACTTCATACAGGCGGTCACTCCCTCAACTGACCAGTCCACTTCATACAGGCGGTCAATCCCTCAACTGACCAGTCCACTTCATACAGGCGGTCACTCCCTCAACTGACCAGTCCACTTCATTCAACAACATCCAACTTGCAATCTTCCCCCCTCTGAACTCCTCTCATAAAACACACTAAAATACACTAAAACAGCTAATGAACAATGATGTTGAGTAATACATACTTCATATTACATTCACCTATCACTACTACAATACTCTAAAACTATTAACAAAAGATTATGTTGAGTAATAACAGCTCACTTCTTGGCATGCATAGTCATATGGTGCCTTTTCAAGTGTTCTCCTTGTGTAAATGATTTGTGACAAATATGGCAGTAAAATGGCTTCTCACCAGTGTGTGTGCGCTTGTGCATCTTCAGATTAGAACTTTGAGCAAAACATTTCCCACACTGATCACACTTGTATGGTTTCTCTTCTGTGTGAGTGCGCATATGAATAACAACATCAGACCTTTGAGAGAAACTTTTATCACAAACTCCACAACCATAAGGTTTTTTACCAGTGTGAGTTCTCATGTGGATTTTCAGATGTCCACTTTGGCAGAATTTTTTCTCACACACTGTACACTCATATT
>JAGTTF010005304.1:30528-44426 GCA_019095985.1 Streblospio benedicti | reverse complement strand
GCTCTTTAAAAGGCTGTGATTGGTGATTTGCCCTAAATCTTGAGCGTAAATTGTGAATTGCCTGTCTTTAAGTGTGTGAAATGTGATGAAAACTATTCAATTACAGTTTCTTGTGATTGGTGAAAGACAATGAAATGTATTGTAGACTGGTGATTAAGGAAAAAGATTTTGGTGAATTTATTTTCATCAAGGCTATATACCCCCTCTGTACTGGCAGATGATTCAGGAATCAAATTCAGGAAATATGTATGATTAGTGCTAAGATGGAAACCCTGCCGCGTGTAACACAACTCAACCTACTATGCCAAATGGCATAGTACCCTTGAAATGAATCTGCCGGCCCAGAATTATCACCGGAAAATTAAATTTCCAATTTGTGGTCATTGGCTCTTGGCCCATGGTGGAGCTCATGTAGTTGCTCAGCCGATGCAAAGCACTGCACTAGTACCAGTAACGTTTGACGTGTTGTATTTTGGGTCGAGTGACATGTACAAAAAATTATGGACCTTTTTTCTTTTTGTGTTGAGTGACCTTTTCTTCTTTGTGTGTTGGGACTTGGTCACTACATGCTAACCAACATTTTCCATACTACATAAATGGGCAAACCTGCTTTGTGAAGCTTGAGGACCCCAAGTTTAGCAGTGCTTCTTCACCCATAAGTCATAGCAAATAAAAAAGGGTGGATAAACCATTGCAAATGATTGTAAGTACCAAAAATTAAACTATATTTTTTTGGGTTGAAACAATTACATAGACTTTATATATATATGCTGGAATCGTGAGAAAACCCCAAGTTTAAACCCCCCTGTCCCCTGTTTACGCCCTTAAAATACTTTTTAGTATATATAGAGAAAACGCACCTCCTGGTTGATACTATAAATTTTTATTGAATGAGTTTGGCAGCCGTATCACCCGAGTGCGCAGTGTAGAGAGGACAGTCACCCTCCACTGCATGCAAAATAACTCACCTAGCTGGAAAACAATAACTAGTGTGATCCAACCAAGGTCAGGTATCAGTAGGTGGCGACCATCCCCCACTGGGTGGCCGTCAGTGCGAGCTCGCGTTGCCCAACTGGGTGACGTGACATAATTTGTTTACACAATTCTTTGTCATTGATCAAATCTTTAAAAAATCATACTGAGACTCCTGTGAAGTGCTAAAATGTAGGCTATTTCTATTTGGTACATTGTTTGATTCTTTTAAAAATCAAGACATTTTGGAGATGAATTATCTACTCTCATTTATTTGTAGGTGCCAGATAGGATGGAATGGAATGAATCCATCAAATAAATTAAAGTCTCCGTAATCCGAGATAGCAACATAAAATGTGGCTGTTGGTTATCTTATGGTAAGGCATATAAATTTATGCAGATTATTATGATGAACAACTGGAACTGCTGAATACAAATGTATCTACATAAACATGAAACGTCATAAACAGATTGTAGAACCATTATAAATGGATTGTAAATTTATTATAATTATGAATATATTTTTTGTATTGCAGATTTTTTTTACACAATATTGCACAGTAAACTTAACTTTTTAAGTTTTATTTATTTAGCAGGTACTCTTGCACCTGTTGAAAAATTCCACCCAGAGATCAACAATCCTGTCTGTGTTGCAAATGAAAACCTTTACAAGTACAAGAGAATTGGTGCTATTTGGCTTCAACTTGTCGCAGGTGAAAGAAATATTCATCTAATTTTATTAATTTATTTCTTGCGTCTCAGGTAAAATAGAAATAATAATTTTGTTTGAAATGATCAATTATCATTTTTTCATGTAAAAAATCTTATCCAAAATATAGTATATCTTGAGTAAATTTGATTTTCAATTCCAAACCTCTACACAATCTAAGCTAATTTGTATCTGTTATGTTGACCTTCTTATATTGAATTTATTGCTTATCTCAAATCCATATTCATTTCTCATAACAAACTGCCTCGCATCTATGGATTCCATAGTGCTTTTAGAGTCTGTGGATTCGTACTTTGCTATTAAAATGTTGAATGAAAACAATAATATGCAAAAACAAGGGCTTGTGGTTAATGCATGTGTTTTAATTATCTAAGTTGTGATTTACCTGTTATTTTATTTCTATATTCAATCACAATTGCAGAATTTTAATATATACAAATTGTCTTTGTTAATGTTTCTTGTATTTTTTTCCAGTTTAGACACTAGCATAACAAGACATCTAATATTGCTGAGCTTTGTAATTGTAATGAGAAGGAATTGGGCTACTGAAATAACACGTAGATATTATATCATGAAGTTCCTGATTTAGCTATTTGTTATAATGGATTTATTTATTCATATCTCGTAGTATGATATAATAAATGATTGGTTTGTGTTGTATGTTATACTGTAAATGATGACATATTACATTTATTAATTTTCTGTCTTACTGTTTGCTGAATTTAGTCTTATAACTGACCTTTATTTTGAATAGTGATACTGTATTTTATGTTTTTGTGTGCATCTATATTTATGATAACCTATTTTACATTATAAAGTTCCAAATTTAGATGAAATATGCATTATTATTTGATTAAAATGAAAGTGTCATCATGCAATTTTATAATTTTGTAACACAAATTAAATATTCATCTGAAAATGTTTTGTTTTATGTAGATCTATTTCTTTATTGAGTATATGTAATTAGTATTTCATATCATATTTACATGCATGAAAAAGTGTATGGTCAGCAAATGGCAGAATATACTCTACATTGGAAAAATAAAGTTGACATCTCATTTTACAGATATTTTTTTTCTTCTAAACTATATACTTATTGAGTGGCGTCTATTATACCCAAATTCTATTAGTATACCTAGAATTCGTTGATGACTATCTTTTAAAGCTTCACTGATTCAATTATTTAAGGACCACTTTTTTTTTAGAAATGAATGAATGGTTTGATCAAGTATGGGAAAAAAAATTTGGCAGAACACCACAAAACAATTTCTTACAAATAGCATTTGTCATTTTGTAATTTTATGGTATGAGGTTCTACATGGGACAGTTATTTGAGTTTTATATGGAG
The DNA here is from genome assembly GCA_019095985.1 of Streblospio benedicti. Taxonomy (NCBI): domain Eukaryota; kingdom Metazoa; phylum Annelida; class Polychaeta; order Spionida; family Spionidae; genus Streblospio; species Streblospio benedicti. The sequence goes on along the minus strand of JAGTTF010005304.1, from coordinate 41,376 downwards.
AACTTTTTGATTTTCACAAGAATTCTCCATGACACCTGGCAAAAGCATGAAGAACTTTGAAAAAACAGCTGGATCTTTTTACAATGGAATGACTATTGCTTTAAATGCCATGCTGCTGCCTGGGGAGTTGAGACTTCAATAAAAAAAAACTGTAGTGATAATATGATGTGAACTATGAAATAATATTAAGTGACATTTGAACCATACTGCACAATTGCACGTTAAATGAAAGCATGTGATATGATTTGATTGATTGATGTGTATCCTTTGGGAAAATGTTGATCAACATTCTATAATTTTATTTAACCAAACACAAAATATACAAAATGTAAAATGATCAAGAGACAATTTTTGAAAATGTTATTGAAAAAATACAAAACCATAAACCATAAATACAAAACTAAGACAAATACAGTTTGAGATATACACATATTTTGATGAATCTTAAATACTAGTAAAAGCTTGTCTTATTCTAAGTCAACAGTAAAATGTATCCATCATTATCTTCAGGTAAAATCAAGTTGCTTAACGTATATTTCAATGCTGAAAGTGATTTGCTCACTGAACTCCTCATAATTATCTATTCCTGTATGAGTCTGCTCACGTAGAATTCATGGTTCGACTCTCAATGCATTGAACCTGCTAAATCCGGGTGACCACTGTTTGCTGGACTGATGCTACTGGTGATGTCAGACCAGGCGGTCACTCCCTCAACTGACCAGTCCACTTCATACAGGCGGTCACTCCCTCAACTGACCAGTCCACTTCATACATTCAGGTAACTCCCTCAACTGACCAGTCCAATGCTGAAAGTGATTCAATCACTGAAGTCCTCTTAATTATTTAACTGACCAGTCCACTTCATACAGGGGTCACTCCCTCAACTGACCAGTGAACTTCATACATCTTTGGTCACTCCCTCAACTGACCAGTCCACTTCATACAGGCGGTCACTCCCTCAACTGACCAGTCCACTTCATACAGGCGGTCACTCCCTCAACTGACCAGTCCACTTCATACAGGCGGTCACTCCCTCAACTGACCAGTCCACTTCATACAGGCGGTCACTCCCTCAACTGACCAGTCCACTTCATACAGGCGGTCACTCCCTCAACTGACCAGTCCACTTCATACAGGCGGTCACTCCCTCAACTGACCAGTCCACTTCATACACAATTAATAACACACAACATGATCTTCTCCTTAAGCTCCTCTCATAAATTCTGAATGGTCCCTTCCTAAAGTACACTTAAAACAAGTTACGATGGATGTTGTCAATTAATACATGCTACATATTACATTCACCTATCACTACTACAATACTCTATAGCTATTAACACTAGATGAAGTTAAGTCAGTTCACATTTTGGCATGCACAGTCATATGGTGTGTTTTCAAGTTGCCTCCTTGTGTAAATGATTTATGACAAATATGGCAGTAAAATGGCTTTTCACCAGTGTGTGTGCGCTTGTGCATCTTCAGATTAGAACTTTGAGCAAAACATTTCCCACACTGATCACACTTGTATGGTTTCTCTTCTGTGTGAGTGCGCATATGAATAACAACAGCAGACCTGTCAGAAAAACTTTTATCACAATTTCCACAACAGTAAGGTTTTTTACCAGTGTGAATTCTCATATGTCTTGTCAGATTTCCACTTTGACAGAATTTTTTCTCACACACTGTGCACTGATATTCTTTCTCCCCAGTGTGGATTCTCATGTGTCTGTTCAAGGCACTACGGTCACTAAAACGCTGGCCACATTGACTACACTCATAAGGTTTCTCACCAGTGTGAGTTCTTACATGTGTTTTTAGCTTTCCATTTTCGCTAAATGATTTCTCACACACTGTACACTGATATTTCTTCTCCCCAGTGTGGATTCTCATGTGCCTGGTCAAGGTGCCACTGTCTCCAAAACACTTGCCACATTCACCACACTCATAAGGTTTTTCACCAGTGTGAGCTCTCATATGTATTGTCAGAGCTCCACTTTGACTGAAAGATTTCTCACACACTGTACACTCAAAGGGTTTCACCCCCGTGTGGATTCTCATGTGGCTGGTCAAGTCACTTTTTCTACTAAAACAATTGCCACATTCATTACACTCATACGGTTTCTCACCACCCTGTATTCCTTTTTGTGATTTCAGAGCATCACTTCTGCTGAATGATTTCTCACTCAATGTCGAAGTCACTTGTACTTCACTGTGGTTTGCCATTGCAATCTGTTTTCTCAAGATAAGATTGTATTTCCAAGCTGCAGTACACGTTTACCCTATTACAAATTTGGTAAAAAAAAAGAAACTTCTAAGTATGTCTTATCCCTGAAATGTGAATTAAATATTCCATTTACGGTTAAAAACTGTACTTGCACTTCACTTATTTTTCATTGACCAGGTTCTGAGTAACTGTATTAAATAATTACCAACATAATTTACTTCTAATTTTACTATTTTCCAAAGTATTGAAACACGATTGAAAAAACATCTTTATGATTTCAAATATGAAATCAAATTCATTGTTTCATCATGATATTTGTTTATCAAAATCTACTTGACCATAGAATTTACCAGCCAAAGTTAAGAGTTTCATTTTCTAGTCACAATGCACCGCCCTCCATACAATAGGTGATCTTTGCATGTAAGGGATCCTTTGTTTATTTCAAGATTTTTTGTATACTTAAATTCAAGATCCCTTTAGAATTTACAACTCAAAGAGTTTCTTTACAAATATGTTCCAAAGCTGATTACAAATAATATTAACAAAAGTGTCCTTAACAAATTTGAACAAACAATTTTTATTCCAGTTGTCTTAAAATTGTTTATTTAAGTGTCAAATGTCCTTGTACATACATTAAAACAGTGAATGCTGACCATTGTTACAGTTGACATACTGCCAAATTTGGCATACTATATGAAAAATTATACATTATATACTAATATATTACAGCAAAAACCTTTTTATTGCAGTTAAAAACACCTCCATTTAGCCTGCAATCACAATTCTTTTATCATACATGTAAAAAGGTATATACCTTACTGAAAATGTCTAAATACGTTATATTTAAGTTATATTAAATTATAGAATGTCTCAAAAAATCAAGCCATCACTAAACATATAATAACCTACGCATGAACATTTTAAAAACAATATTTATCACTTTAAAATTTCCCACATTGCATGATACTTATAAAATTATCTTGTTCATTTGAATTAAAAAAAATATCATTTATAAGTTTAAATGTTGCATAAGTTCATATCTCTGATCTTCGAACATTTTGCATTGCATAACAAAATGAAATTCATCTTCCACAACATAGGAATGACAATGCCTACACAACGTTTCATTCAGTCGCATAACTGGGCGGCACTGTCTGCCCTTTTCAATCTCCAATGGCAAACTTCCACATCTTAGCATACTAAAAACCTTTTTCTTATACATAGGTATATTTAAACTTACATAATTTGATAGTATCCCAAAGCATATACCAATCACTAGCATCTTGGCTAAATAATTTTTCTTTACAATTTATTAAAATAATATTTATGTCACGTTTACCAATCTCATTAAGAAAAGACAGATCATAAAGTTCAAATATGTCCATTATACTTTTTTCCATTTTTTCATTCTACATATTATTGCTTTTGTACAATTATGTTTAAAAACTTTGCTGGTTAATCTTGAAGGATCCATATTTGATAACCTTAACCACATTCAAACTACTTCAGTATACTGTTTTATATTCCATGAGCTCCATCCAAGCTCCCCCATTACTGCTATATTTGAACAAGTCTTCTGTACACCTAATAACTATCTTGCAACTTTGTTTTGTACAAACTCTACTACTACTGTAGTGTGAGAAAGAATAGATGTGTTGGTACTATAAAACATAAGTTTAATGGTTGTTAGGTGTAATATAAAATAAGTTTTCTTTTCATGTATTGTATCTGGATCTTTGACAAGGAATATATGTACTCGAAATTTAAATAAAATATTTTATTTTGATAGTTTGTATTTGGATATAATAGCGATAATTAGAAACAAGAAGAAACTAAAACAGCTAAGGAACAATTATGTTAAGTAATATTTACTTCATATTACATTCACCTATCACTACTACAATACTCTAAAACTATTAACAAAAGATGATGTCGAGTAATAACAGCTCACTTCTTGGCATGCACAGTCATATGGTGCTTTTTTAAGTGTTCTCCTCGCGTAAATGATTTGTGACAAATATGGCAATAAAATGGTTTCTCACCAGTGTGTATGCGCTTGTGCATCTTCAGAGTAGAACTTTGAGAAAAACATTTCCCACACTGATCACACTTGTATGGTTTCTCTTCTGTGTGAGTGCGCATATGAATAACAACAGCATCCCTTCGAGAGAAACTTTTATCGCAAACTCCACAACCAAAAGGTTTTTTACCAGTGTGAGTTCTCATGTGGATTTTCAGACTTTTGTTTATTGACTGAATGATTTTCACAACACACTGTACACTCATATTCTTTTCTCCCCGTCATTGGATTCTCATGTGGTTGGTTCTATTGCTACTGGCACTAAAACACTTGCCACATTGACTACACTCATAAGGTTTATCACCCGTGTGAGTGCTCATGTGTATTTTCAGATTTCCTTTTACACTGAATGATTTCTTGCACACAGCACACTGATATTCTTTCTCCCCCGTGTGGATTCTCATGTGCTTGGTCAAGTGGCTATTGTCACTAAAACACTTGCCACATTGACTACACTCATAAGGTTTTTCACCAGTGTGAGTTCTCATATGTATTGTCAGAGTTCCACTTCGACTGAATGATTTCTCACACACAGTACACTGATATTCTTTCTCCCCAGTGTGGATTCTCATGTGGTTGGTCAAGGTGCTACTGGTCCTAAAACGCTTGCCACATTGACTACACTCATAAGGTTTCTCACCAGTGTGGATTCTCATATGTTCTGTCAGAGTTCCACTTTGACTGAATGATTTTTCACACACTGTACACTCATAGGGTTTCTCCCCCGTGTGGATTTTCATGTGGCTGGTCAACTCACTTTTTCTGCTAAAACACTTGCCACATTGACTACACTCATAAGGTTTCTCACCACACAGTATTCCTTTTTGTGATTTCAGAGCATCACTTCTGCTGGATGATTTCTCACTCAATGTCGACTTCAGTTGTACTTTACTGTGGTTTGCCATTGTAATCTGATTTTTTAAAATAAGATATTTCTAAGCTTCAGTACACCTTAGTTCTAAAGCTTGTTTAAAAAAAAAATATTCAAATACGTCTTATCCCTGAAATTTGAATTGAATATTGCATCAATGGTTAAAAACTGTCTTTGCACTTCACTTATTTTTCATTGACAAAATTCAGGAACAATATAAAATCACTTATAACACAACACTATGTTTAATTTACTTCTAATTTAACTATTTTCCAAAGTACTGACACGATTGGGAAAACATCTTTATGATTTCTAATATGAAGTAAAATTCATTGTTTCATCATTATATTTATTTATCAAAATATACTTGACCATAGAATTTACCAGCCAAAGTTAAGAGTTTCATTTTCTAGTCACAATGCACCGCCCTCCATACAATAGGTGATCTCTGCATGTAGGGAACTACATATTTATTATTACTTAGTGGGTATCGGGGGTGGGGAATCGACTTCAATTGTGGTTTTTCATTGCAATTAGATATCTTAAAAAGTAAATGGTATACACATTTCCATCCGGCTAAATTATTTAAATAAAACTAATCACAAGTATCTAATATGTGTAGAAGTTGTCTCAAATCTCACCTCACTTTTGAATAGCCACTGTTTCCACAAGAACTTTGGTTATCATTCAACAATACATAGGCAAGAAATTAAGAAAACCTATAACGTAATTGCTTTTTTTCAAATTTTGCTACTTTGCTAATATAAGTAACAAAATTCAATTTGAAATATATTGCTATGATTTCAAATGCGAAGAAGGATCTATTGTTTTCTCATAATACTTAAATATCAAAATCTGCTTGACTTTAGAATTTAGGAGCTGAAGTTAATACTCAGAGAGTTGATATTTACAATTTCTAGTCACAATGCGCCGCCCTCCAAAGCTGATTCGTATAGAGGGCAATATTAATATTATGATCATGGGGTTACTGGTGGTGGGGGCGGTCACTTTTGGTCTTCAAGCAACATAGGATATTATTTCTAGAGATAGCTATAGCATAGGGCAATTTGACTAATGATTGATCATAATTGTGATGTGAAATTGCAATAAACTTTGATAATATATGTGTTCATTTTTCATCTCTGATATAATGTTATTCATAAATGTGTGAAAATGTTTGTTTGCTTTGTGTATTTCTATATTATATTATAGATGAGCTTTGGGTTTAATATATTTATGGGTATATTTTGAATTAATTTTACTGTATTTTTGAGTATGATTTTTGCAAGCCTTGCTATATTTATTGGTCAAAATGACTATGTTGTTGCATTATTTTCCAATGTGCACCACAGTCAAATTCAGTTTTTATAACCAGTAAAATTAATCAGTATATACAATGATATGTATGGATGGAACACATATTACCACTGATTGATCAATACTAATTATACAAGTATAGGACAGATAGTAACTGACATAACAGCCAAAAGACTATATTTATGGTGGTTGCTTTCCTTATAGCAAACTATATAGATCTACCAATAGCAAACTAAATAGATATTTTTGTCAATAGATTGCCCAAAATGCAGCCTTTTTTACTCCAAGTTTCAAACTTTTCTGGGGGAATCCCCCCCCCCCCCCCCCCGATGGGCTTGGTACCTACATCACTCGTTGCAGTGACTTCAGCACTGTTTTTCAAAATATAGTTGTGCATACACATCAGCAAAATCCTGCCTATGCCACTGCTATAAATATTCTAAACCCAAAGTTCATCCATAACATACTACAGAAATACACAATGCAATCATGGTTTCCTTGCAGTACAGCAGTTTGCATTGTGACTGGGCTTTTGGACTTCTCAGACTGGTGTATTTGGAATGTATAAGATACTCTTGAACTATATTTCTTCTTTAATGATGATACTCAGTGATGAAACATGAAAATACGCAATATTATGAAATATTTCTATGTCAATGCCCTATGATATAGTTATCTCTAGAGATAAGAACCCAAAATATAGTTTTGTATTAAAATCAAGAACCAATAATATACTAATTTCTCAAAATAGGGATCCAATGATTTATCAAATATCTAAAAATAGGACCTAAGAGGCTAGGAAAGGTGACCTATAAAAATAGTACATCCGTACTAACCAAATGTATTATCACCCCCCCCCCCCCCTGAGGTGTCACCCACATGGTAAACAGGTACAGGTCAGGCGTTTGAACGTTCATATGAATGGTTAGCACCGTTGCAACTGTGCTGTGTGGGAGTTGTGAATGTAAAATAGAGTGATAAGGATGCCAATGACCTGGTGTAAATGATGTTGAGTTGACTGGGCGTATTGATCTTTGACAATAAATCTTCAACATTTACATTTACGTTTTGAGATTGTAAGAGTAATGTGAGTTGTAAACATGTCTGTGCTATGGTTGCAATGTGCTGTATGCTCCCCAGGGAGTTGAGAAAGATATAGTGTGACAAGGATACCAATGACCTGGTGTGAATGTAAAGTCACTTGTGGATGAAATGTGACTGTAAATAAGCACATTTACATTAATTTTGCTCGGGTACGATTGTCACCAAGAATGAGATTTGCTGAACAAATTTGCTGTATTGTAAAAAATTCTTTATTCTATGTAAATAAGAAAAAACAATTTTCATATTTCTTTTTTTCGGTGTGTTTATTTACATGTTTTTTAAAAAAAAAAAATTTAAATGTTCTATAAAAAAGTTCTACAATTTTTTCATGCAAATACCAATTATACAAAACGTTAAAAAAAATCAATAGACAAATGTTTAGAAAAGATGATCTAACATTATTTACATAATACCTAAGACAAATACTGTATTTTTTCTTCTTTATTAAAAAATGTTCTACAAGAAAGTTCTACATTTTTTCATGCAAGCATCAAACATACAAAAAGTAAAAAAAAACAATAGACAAATGTTTGAAAAAGATTATCTAAGTAACATAAATCTAAGACAAATACAGTTCGAAATATACACAATGCTGTACAGTTTATGGAGGATCACAGCTGTCTCTTAATGAAGACTCGAGACTGTGAAAAATGGTACAGGCGGTCACTCCCTCAACTGACCAGTCCACTTCATACAGGCGGTCACTCCCTCAACTGACCAGTCCACTTCATACAGGCGGTCACTCCCTCAACTGACCAGTCCACTTCATACAGGCGGTCACTCCCTCAACTGACCAGTCCACTTCATACACAATCAACAACATCCAACTTGCAATCTTCCCTACCATAGAGCGGTCGCTAAAATACACTAAAACAGCTAATGAACGATGATGTTGAGTAATATATACTTCATATTACATTCACCTATCGCTACTACAATTCTCTAAAACTATTAACAAAAGATGATGTCGAGTAATAACAGTTCACTTCTTGGCATGGACAGTCATATGGTGCCTTTTCAAGTTTTCTCCAAGTGTAAATGATTTGTGACAAATATGGCAGTAAAAAGGTTTATAACCAGTGTGTATGCGCTTGTGTCTCTTCAGATTAGAATTATCAGCAAAACATTTCCCACACTGATCACACTTGTATGGTTTCTCTTCTGTGTGAGTGCGCATATGAATAACAACAGCATCCCTTCGAGAGAAACTTTTATCACAAACTCCACAACCATAAGGTTTTTTACCAGTGTGAGTTCTCATGTGGATTTTCAGATGTCCACTTTGGCAGAATTTTTTCTCACACACTGTACACTCATATTTTTTCTCCCCAGTGTGGATTCTCATGTGGCTGGTCAAGTTGCTACTGTCACTAAAACACTTGCCACATTGACTACATTCATAGGGTTTCTCACCAGTGTGAATTCTCATGTGAATTTTCAGACTCCCACTGTGTCTGAATGATTTCTCACACACTGTACACTGATATTCTTTCTCCCCAGTGTGGATTCTCATGTGTTTGGTCAAGGTGCTACTGTCACTAAAACGCTTGCCACATTACACTCACACTCATCTCAATGGTTTATCACCAGTGTGAGTTCTCAAATGTATTTTCAGATTTCCTTTTACACTGACTGAATGATTTCTCACACACTGTACACTGATATTTTTTTCTCCCCAGTGTGGATTCTCATGTGTCTGGTCAAGTTGCTACTTTCACTAAAACACTTGCCACATTACTAAAAACACTACACTCATAAGGTTTTCACCAGTGTGAGTTCTCATATGTATTGTCAGAGTCCACTTTGACTGAATGATTTTCACACACACTGTACACTCAAAGTTTTTTCTCCCCAGTGTGGATTCTCATGTGGCTGGTCAACTCACTTTTTCTGCTAAAACAATTGCCACATTCACTACACTCATAAGGTTTCTCACCACCCTGTATTCCTTTTTGTGATTTCAGAGCATCACTTCTGCTGAATGATTTCTCACTCAATGTCGACTTCAGTTGTACTTCACTGTGGTTTGCCATTGCAATCTGATTTTAAAAAATAAGATAATATTTCTAAGCTTCAGTACAAAAAGAAATTTCTAAGTAGATCTTATCCCTGATAATTGAATTAAGTATTCCATATAAGGTTAAAAACTGTCCTTGCACTTGCACTTCACTTATTTTTCATTGAACAAGTTGTGACTAACAATATTGAATGAACTAACATATAACACTATGCTTAATTTACTTCTAATTTTACTATTTTGCAAAGTATTGAAACGTGCTTACAAAACATCTTTATGATTTAAAATATGAAGTAAAATTTATTGTTTCATCATGACATTTATTTATCAAAATCTACTTGACCAAAGAATTTACCAGCCAAATTTAAGAGTTTCATTTTCTAGTCACAATGCACCGCCCTCCATACAATAGGTGATCTCTTCATGTAGGGGACTACATATTTGTTATTACTCAGTGGGTATTGGGGGTGGGGATGTGTTGTTTCTTTTTTGTAGATGGCTAACTATATTCCAAATATTTTCTAAATGAGGACATCTGATTATTAAGTGAATTGAATCATGATCTACGTCTTTACTATAAATACAGAATGGGGATTCAGCTTTTCCCCACCTAAAAAGATTGTACATAGTTGGTAATAGGGTAGTATATAAGATCATATAACTTAAAAGGTATATTCACAGCTAGTGATTTCAAAACGTAAAAAAAGAAGCTATATCTGTTTAAATGTGTATTTAGTATTTACATGGTAAACTATTGTTGAATTTTACTTTAAGAACAGCACTGAAAAAATATAGTAAATTTGCAAAAGTATACAAAAAATATAGTAAAATTCATTCAAAAGTATACCTATAAATATACTAAAACCCAAAGTTCATCCATAACATACAATAGAAATACACAATGCACTCATGGTTTCCTTGCAGTACAGCAGTTTGCATTGTGACTGGGCTTTTGGACTTCTCAGACTGGTATATTTGGATACTCTTGAGAAAAGATACTCTTGAGCTATATTTCTTCTTTAAAATATAATCAGTGATGAAACATGAAAATACGCAATAACATGCAATATTTTGATGTCAATGCCCTATGACATAGTTATCTCTAGCGATAAGGCCCTAAAAATTTAGTTTTGTCTTAAAATCAAGAACCAATATACACTATCAATATCGAGTTTATACGATTACACCGTATTTGGTCTCATGTTAATATGAAGTTTTAAAAATGTTTTATTCTC
>JAGTTF010005304.1:0-11979 GCA_019095985.1 Streblospio benedicti | reverse complement strand
CCCCCCAAAAAAAAGAGCATCACTTCTTAATGATTTCCCCCCTGACGACTTAGTTGACTTTTTGTGGTTTTCCGCCTTTTTTTTGTAATCTAAAATTTTTTTAAATTTTTTAAAATTTTTATTTCTTTTTCCTAAAAAAAAAATTTTTAAAAAAAAAACCCCCTCATTTTTTTTTCTTTAAAAGTTGGGGGAAATTAAAACTTTTAAAAAACTATTTTTTTTATTCAAAACTATTTTTTTGTTTTTAAAACATGATTAAAAAAACATCTTTATGATTTCAAATATGAAGTAAAAATTTATTGTTTCATCATGATATTTATTGATCAAAAATCTACTTGACCATAGAATTTACCAGCAAAATTTAAGCGTTTTTATTTTTTTGTCATAATGCACCGCCTCCATACAATGTGTGATCTCTTCATGTAGGGGACTACATATTTGTTATTAGTCAGTGTGTATTGGGGTTGGGGATGTGTTGTTTCTTTTGGTGAGGCTAACTATATTCAAAATCATTTCCTAAATGAGGACATCTGATTATTAAAGGGCTACTAAATGAATAAAATGATATTTTTTAAACTAACCGTGTTATCAATAATGTTTTATATCCAAATTAAATGATATCTCATTTCTGATGTAACTGTGAATCATTTTTATGTTACAATACCGAATTTTATTACTTATTTGACTTTAAAGTAAGAACTTTTGATGCCAGCTTGATTTTCTATGATTTTGGTTATGTTCTAAAAATAGCCTATGACGTCATGAGCAGGAGACTTGGGAAAGTCCCTACAGCATCATGTACAAATTCTTAGAATCCCTTGCAATAAGTTCAGCCTCTATTCTCAGCCCATAACCCTGATAAAAATATTTTTTTACTACACATATAATCTACAGAAATATGTGTTTCCAACCATATTAATTATAAAATTTAGTAGCATGTTTTTATTACTTAACTTTGAAGGTCAAAAATGGGCACTCTATCGTTGGTGCATTTGACAGGTGTAACAAGATGCTTAATCTAGGCCTATCTTGCCGAGTTTCTATGAAGACAGTATTATTTATATCATGAAACCAAGAAACTACACACTGTCTTGTATTAGAATTTTTTAATTAAATGCATTATATAATGTCCTAAAATAAGTTTTTGGGGTCATATTCAACAGCTGCACACAACATACAAGACCACATCTATCTATCGTAGTGTAGACTATAGATCTATATAGTCTAGCGCTGTCGGAGCATTGGTTAGAGTAAAAGTGTCATTGGAAAGCTGCTTCATAACTGCCCAATGCCTCTGCTAAAATTATTTCATCAATATATGTGTAATCTACAGAAGTATGCGCCTCCAACCATACCAATTGGTAAACAGTTGTAAGAGATTTTTTTATCAAACTTTTGATAATCAAAATGTGGATATTCTCGATGATGATCAATTTGACAGACACCTCTGCTAGCATTCAGTGGTAAAAACACCATACAGAAATTGGATGATATATTAGTTATTTACATGTATTTTTTTTCTTATTTTTAAAATGATCTGCAAGAAAGTTCTACAATTTTTTCATGCAAACACCAATTATACAAAACATAAAAAAATCAATAGACTAATGTTTGAAAAAGATTATCTAAATAACATTTAGTAAACCTAAGAAAAATACAGTTTGAAATATACACAATGCTGTACAGTTTATGGAGGATCACAGCTGTCTCACAACTGTGAAAAATGGTCTCTTAATGTAAGGCTTTTCCTGAGGGTGGCCTTGAGTCTGTTCTGTAAAGGCTAAATGAAACCTCCGACCCAACAGATAATGCTTTATTCCTCCTGTGCACATGTCTCTTCCTCCTGCTCTACATTCAGGGTTCAACTCTCCACGCATTGAACCTGCTAAATCAGGGTGACCGCTGTTTGCTGGACTGATGCTACTGGTGATGTCAGACCAGGCGGTCACTCCCTCAACTGACCAGTCCACTTCATACAGGCGGTCACTCCCTCAACTGACCAGTCCACTTCATACACAATCAATGACATCCAACTTGCAATCTTCCCTCCTCCTCTCATAATTTTTGAACAGTCGCTAAAATACACTAAAACAGCTAACAAACAATGATGTTGAGTAATACATACTTCATATTACATTCACCTATCACTACTACAATACTCTAAAACTATTAACAAAAGATGATGTTGAGTAATAACAGCTCACTTCTTGGCATGCACAGTCATATGGTGCTTTTTTCAAGTTGCTTCCTTGTGTAAATGATTTATGACAAATATGGCAGTAAAATGGCTTCTCACCAGTGTGTGTGCGCTTGTGCATCTTCAGATTAGAACTGTGAGCAAAACATTTCCCACACTGATCACACTTGTATGGTTTCTCTTCTGTGTGAGTGCGCATATGACTAACAACATGATCCCTTCGAGAGAAACTTTTATCACAAACTCCACAACCATAAGGTTTTTTACCAGTGTGAGTTGTCATGTGGATTTTCAGTTTTCCTTTTTCTCTGAATGATTTCTCACACACTGTACACTGATATTCTTTCTCACCAGTGTGGATTCTCATGTGGCTGGTCAAGGTGCTACTGTCTCTAAAACGCTTGCCACATTGACTACACTCATAGGGTTTCTCACCAGTGTGAATTCTAACGTGAATTTTCAGACTCCCCTGTGTCTGAATGATTTCTCACACACTGTACACTGATATTCTTTCTCTCCAGTGTGGATTCTCATGTGGCTAGTCAAGGTGCCACTGTCACTAAAACGCTTGCCACATTGACTACACTCATAGGGTTTATCTCCAGTGTGAATTCTTGCATGGATTTTCAGACTCCCACTTTGACTGAATGATTTCTCACACACTGTACACTGATGTTCTGCCTCTCCAGTGTGGATTCTCATGTGTTTGTTCAAGTTGCTACTGTCACTAAAACACTTGCCACATTGACTACACTCATAAGGTTTTTCATCAGTATGAGTTCTGATATGTTTTGTCAGAGCTCCATTTTGACTAAATGATTTCTCACACACAGTACACTCAAAGGGTTTCTCCCCCGTGTGGATTCTCATGTGGCTGGCCAAGTGACTTTTTCTGCTAAAACAATTGCCACATTCACTACACTCATAAGGTTTCTCACCACACTGTATTCCTTTTTGTGATTTCAGAGCATCACTTCTGCTGAATGATTTCTCAATCAATGTCGACTTCAGTTGTACTTTACTGTGGCTTGCCATTGCAATCTGATTTTTTTAATAAGATAATATTTCTAAGCTTCAGTACAACTAAACTTTTACAAATTTGGTAAAAAAATGTCTTATCCGTGAAATGTGATTCAATATTCCATCTATGGTTATGGTCCTGGACCTTGTTCTTCACTTATTTTTCTTTTACCAGGTTATAAGAAATAATATTAAATACATAACACTATATTTAATTTGTTTCTAATTTAACTATTTTCCGAAGTATTGAAACATGATTGATAAAGTATCTTTATGATTTCTAATAAACAAAAAAATTTCTTGTATCATCATGATTTTTGTTTGTCAAAATGTACTTTGCCATAGATTTTACCAGCCAAAGTTAAGAGTATCATTTTCTAGTCACAATGCACCGCCCTCCATACAATAGGTGGTATTTTCATGTAGGGGACTACATATTTGTTTACTCAGTGGGTATTGGGGGTGGGGATGTGTTGTTTCTTTTTTGTAGTTGGCTAACTATATTTCAAATATTTTCTAAATGAGGACATCTGATTAGTGAATAGAATCATGATCTACGTCTTTACAATAAATACAGTATGGGGATTCAGCTTTTTCCCCACCTAAAAAGATTGTACATAGTTGGTAACAGTTATATTCTTCTATTTTAGCATAAACAATACATTGCATTTTGTTTAGGTAAAATTGGTCATTAGGAATATTTTCTTCATCAAATAGTCCTGACCATTTATTATAACTTTTATCATCAATAAAATTATCTTTGTTCAAATAAGAACCTTATAAAAATCTTTACATTTTTCTTTTTCATTTTGATATTTATCTTTTCCCTTATATTCATGATCTGCACCAAAGTTGTTCAAAAATCTAATTTCTTTATATGGTTCGAGACAATTCTTTAACATACAAATACATGTAGTTCTATAATAACTTTGTTTGTTTAATCATTCAATAAAACTTTAATCATCTTTAATCGTACAGACAATATCACTTAATTGCATTTCTGATAATTGCATAGGTTTTTCTTTTTTGCATGAAGACTGTATAACCACTTATTGATAAATACCTTTATAATATACTGATAACTGCATATACATGTATTTATTAATAGTCTGGTAACAAGTGGTTATACAGTCTTTATGCAATTAAACAATACATGCAATTATCAGATATGCAAGTAAGTGATATCGTCTATATTGCTTGTTTGCATAAAATGTGCGTGGACGTAGGTTATGCCTTGATTATTACCTCGATTGTTAGCTGGAGTATTTGTCACACCTACAGATAGTGTGCTTTTGTGGTCAAGTGGATAGTGAGTCAGATTCATATCCAGAAGATCTTGAGTTTCATTCCCTGTCAGTTCTGGTGGTGCATGTTGAGCAAACTCATCCCTATTACTGGTTGCACCCTCGAGGGGGATCTAAGTCTATAATTTAGTATGAGTGTGCCATTTTGAGTTCGGGAACAGCATCGATAAATACAGTAAGATTTGCAAAAAGCATGCCCCCAAAATCCAAAAATATAGTAACATCCATTCAAAGTATACCTATAAATATTCTAAACCCAAAGTACAATCCATAACATACCACAGAAATACACAATGCAATCATGGTTTCCTTGCAGTACAGCAGTTTGCATTGTGACTGGGCTTTTGGAATTTCGCAGACTGGTGTATTCGGAATGTATAAGATACTCTTGAGCTATATTTCTTCTTAAATGTTGATACTCAGTGATGAAACAGGAAAATACGCAATAATATGCAATATTTCGATGCCAATGCCATATGATATAGTTATCTCTATAGATATATTGTTGCCAGTCTGTGCATGGGGTGTTTGCAAAATTATGAGCCTCGAAATCTGACTGTCAGGATAATAGTTTCACAACGTCCGTGCCTATTTAATCCAGATTCACAGGTTTTCAAAAATGTTGAGGGGGGCAGCTGGTTAGTCTGGTTGCACTGCATGTTGAGATGTAAATCTGGAACATTAATTAAAATTGATGGATTTTCCATTTGCTATATGACTTCCATTGTGGACATTTTGAGGCTAGTACAGTTATAAATATTTCAAACCCAAAACAATTGTTCAAAGTAGGAAACACACAATGCATCCAAACAATTGCCTAGTAAAGCAGTTTCATTGTGGAATGCATGCTTAAACAAATGTGCTGAACAGGATAATGCTACAACATTTGCAAAATTAATAACTACTGAAGTGTGACAGGCAAGTCGCCCATCCTTTCTGTCTTAAAACTGTTGTATACAACCATGCTTTTGTTTTATGGGAATCTATTTGTGAATACTATGTGATGAAATAGGAAAATTTTCAATAATATGCTGTGTTATCATCAATGCTAATGCCCTATGATATAGTTATACAAAATTTCATGCATAGATAAGTATACCCCCAAAATATAGTGTTGTCTTAAAATCAAGACCCAATAATATACTTATTTCTCAAAATAGGGATTCAATGATTCATCAAATATCTAAAAATAGGACCCAATGATATATCAAGAGGCTGGAAAAGGTGACCTATAAAAATAGTATGTCCGTATTAACCAAATGTATTCGAGATCCCCCCCCCTGAGGTTGCACCCACGTGCTAACTAGATACAGGTCAGGCATTTGAACATTGATATGAATGGTTAGCACGGTTGCAATTGTGCTCTGTGGGAGTTGTGCACATAAAATAGAGTGACAAGGATGCCAATGACCTGGTGTAAATGATGCTGAGTTGACTGGGCGTATCGATCATTGACAATAAAACTTTGACATTTATATACCGAGATAGCGAGTTTGGGCTGTAATATGAGCAGCAGATTCCAGTATAGTACAGCACTATAACCCCCATTACTTAATTATTCAAGATATTTTTACATATACAGCAGTATGTGTATTTTTTATTAAATCAAAAGAACAGTACTGTATTAAGAAAATAGTGCAGTAAAACATCACCATGGCAACCTCTCACTGGTACGGACGCAATTGGGGACTTTTCTTTATCTGGCTGCTATACAATGGTACTGAATGTTTCGTGAATGGGGACATCTTACTGATAATGGGCACAGTTTTTCTGCTCAGACTGGTGTTCGTAATTATGAGGTTTTACTGTACTATCTGGTTAAAATCTGGAGAGCAGAAATCCATTCATGTTTACATGTGTATTTCTATTTTACTATCTGTTATAAATGACTGGTCAGTATATATTGTTTGTGATGTGCTGTATGCTTCCTTTTGAGTTGAGAAAGAGATAGTGTGACAAGGATGCCAATGACCTGGTGTGAATATAAAGTCACTTGTGCAATAAATGTGACTGTAAATAAGCACATTTACATATATTTTTAGTCAGGTCGTCATTGTCACCAAGAATGAGGAGATTTGCTGAAAAACTTAACTGTATTGTAAAAAGATTTATTATTCAACTAGCTGTTTACCCGGCGTTGCTCGGGTTGAAACAGATGAGATCCGGAACACATTAAATGCTCCTCCCTCCACATCCGTCCTCCTGTCCCACATCCCTCGAACCAGTTCTCGTCAGTATACAGGTCTGTGACAGATTAAATACACCTCCATCACCGTCCTCCCATCGTCATATGTCACAGCCATTTACACACTAAATGTACTAAATATGGCAATGATTGATCTCTCTAATATCCCCCAGCTATCATGGTAAACACGTGCGGAGCAGATTTAACGTCCCACTCATCCTTACCCTTCCTTCCAACCCCCCTCTTCTCTCCCCAACCCTCTCTACCCCATCCCCATCTAAACAGGTCCATAATTAATGCACACCCTTCCTGCTGCTGCTCTGGTTGAAACGGATAAGATCTGGAACAGATTAAATGCTCCTCCCTTCCCATTCTTTCCCCTGTCCCACATCCCTCACACCAGCTCCCGTCACTATACAGGTCTGGGAAAGATTAAATACATCCCAATCACCTTCCTCCCACAGTCATATGTGACAGGCATACACACACGACATGTATGTGACAATGCTTGATCCCTTTAATACCCCGCCCTCCAGCTACTCCCCTTGTAAACACGTGCAGACCATTAAATGCATCTCAATCACCCCCCTTCTGCTGCTGCTCGGGTTGAAATTGTTGAGATCTGAACATATTAAATGCTCCACCACCAGCCATGTCCGCCCCCCACCCCCATCCTCCGCCATATGGACGCACACCCCTCCTCAAGAGGTTCGAGCAGATAAAATGCTAGACGCCGACCAGCCAGCCTCACTTTGACAGGGCCACTGTACGTTGGTCTGTGTTGCGCGAGACTAATAAAATGCGTCTCCATCACCATCACCACCCTTCCTAGTCTCGGTCAACCCAGACCCTGCCCGTACTCTTACTTTCCGTTGACCTACAAGTCTCTCGAACGCAGTAGTGTCCAGTCTGGTTGATCGAGACTACACCCTTCCCAGCTCCCCTCTTTGTATGACTGTACTGTACGGGCAACGTACGTTTGATACATACAAACGTTCAACGTATTACGTACCTTTAACAAACAGTGACATGGCCCTGTAAGCAACCTTTTCTATAGAAATTCTTTTTTTTCTTGTTTTATCATTGAAACCAATTTATTTGGTTTGAAATGTGACATTATAACGACCACCAAGTTGTCCTGATTGCACATACATAATTTGGAGTGTGCAAGTCTTGTGGTTAAAAAGCCTTTTGTGACGCAAAAAATCGCCTCTTCCTTTTATATATATATATAGATTGAATATTTCATCAACTAATGTGTTATAGGAATTCTAATCTTTTATGATGAATACTGTTTCAAAAATACTATAATTAGTAATAGGCCCCCTACTATAATTTATAATGTAAAAAAAGACAAAGTTTGTGTTTCAAAACCTCTAGGGGAGTCTGAATCTACCTGGGATATGGCTCAATGATAAAAGCCTTAAATATGTGGAAACTTTCATATACCCAGGTGTATATATTTCAGACTCCAGTAAAGACCATATAGCAATAATGCCATGCTACACCATCGTATCTGTATTTAATCCAAAGGTAATTTCTTAATCAATAGGTTTTCGCCTTGCACCCAACAATTTTAAGCTTCATCTGTTCAAAACATTTTTTATTTAACATGTATGGTAGCCAACTTTGGTGCAATTTTTACAAAATCTACTCTTCAAAAGTTAAAGTTGCTTTTAATAATGTCTATAGGAAATTGTTTAACATCAAATGTGGTCAAAGCATTGGTGAAATTTATGTGCGCAATAATATTGATAGCTTCAATGTGATCCCGAGGAAAACTTACTATCAATTTCGAGCTTTTAATTTTTTGATTTCTACGCTCGTGAATTCGTTTTTTTTTATTACGACTCAAGTTTTACAAGGTTATGGAATGAATAGGCCTACTTATTTAATTTTTAATCTTTTTATGCATATTCTTAAATGCAAGACTATATATTTGTTTTATATGCATGTTTTATCGGGTGAAATAAACTTATATTGTTATTAAATGACAACAACAACATCTTTTTTTTCTGCAATGCATCGTTTATGTTCACCACTCACTAAAGGTTTCCACGCACATCGAGATATACACTGCATATACATTCTATATAAACAGACATTTTACCATGCTATCACCCTCACGGGCAAATACGCTCCTTTTTTATCATATGGCCCACATATAAACATTTTTATCCTACTAGCGTATACATATGCAGCAGCCCCTGTCTTATATGACCACCCCATTTGTAGACACAAACTGACAACATAAGGGCGGGGGTCACATGAAACAGGGCACATCAACAGTTAAGTTTTTAGAGACCACCCGCATGGTGATACATTTAAATAGCCAAAGTTAGAAAAGTTAGAATGATATTCACATTCATATTTACGCATTTAGTAGCACTATATAAAATGTTTAAATGCCATTCGAGTTCAGTTCTCGCAGGCTGAGAACGTTATGACACAATTTTATTTTTTACGACTTTCTCACTATCTCTGCGACGTGAGCGAGGTGGAATGCCCCCCATATTTGTTAAGAACGGTAGGTTAGGCGATATGGGGGGGAAGCCTGCAGTACGTAAAATAATAAATCGCACGTTTTTTAACAGACAACAAAAGACGTTTTACCGAGAAACTATAATAAACGAGTGGGGTGTTTGAGTCGGAGTATACACTTTTTACCTACTGTCATTTTCACATGACTCATCTGTTTCTGTAACCTCTCTCAGGGCAGGTCACTCTTTAAACCGACCTGTCCGCTGTACTGGTTCGTTTCTTGGTGGGTGGCAGTAAATAGTCGTGATGTTCAAGTAACATTGCGGCGACATTTAAAAAATCGCGAGTTGTTGAATTCATTTCACATTTTTTAAAATTTACCCGTCACCCGCCGGTTGTAGTTTTTGCGTAATACAACACTGACAGCCAAAACAGAGTCCACGTGACTCATAAGGGGGAGTCCAGCACCTATGTCTAAATTGAGCACCCTCAGAGTAAACTTACACGTGTAAGAGAGTCATGTTGACTCTGCTAGAAGAGTCCAAATATCCTCCTATGAGAGTCAGTCTGACTCACGCAGCAGAGTCAATTGGACTCTGTTAGGTGAGTTCGCTAGACTCTTATAGAAGGGTCATTCAGACTCTCCTGGCAAGGTCAGTTTAACCCACATGGGACAGTCACCCAGACTCTATTGGCAGTCATATAAACTCTACAGAGTCACTTGACTACTCCTAGAAGATATAATTTGCACTCTTTTATCAACATGTTCACTTTGGTTGCATAGTTATGTTGAACATGATAATACAAACATATGGACTCCATCCTCATACTCATGCCAACTATCCCAACAGGTAAGGGGTGCTGCTGATAAAAGAATCCAAATAAGCCACGCAAGCCGGGTAAGTTTACCTCATCGTGCACATAATCCAGACGTGTGGTGCTGGGCTCCTATTTCAAAGTTAGTTTTTACTCTGAAATGTGAAATGAAAAGCATTGTTAGAAAGTTCATATGAAATACTTTATTTCCTGATAGTCCTAAAAAGTTTGAAGTGCCGGGAAAATTGAGAAAAATGTGGTTTCCATGGTAACGTCAGTGTAAATTAGACCAAAATTACACAATATAAAAACCATTAAAAATCTTTGATATGCCAGACATTGGAATCTTTTTGCCCTGATTTTGTAGATGAAATTGAAAATGTAGATTGTGACGAATAATGAATATTTAATATTTTGCTGTCTCTAAATTGGATTATTACATATGTAAGTGTTGGTTTGTATGGCATTGTCAATAATGCCTTACTCTTGTATGAGAATTCTACTCACTTAACAAACATTCCTTTAAATCTACTTACCCATATTATTTTTAAAAAGTGAACATTCTAATGGTTATCTTTTATCTTTCCTTTAATTTTATTTTTATTGTTCATTTTGTCTTCCAATCTGTTCCAAACTGAAGGTAATATCAGCCAATTCGTAAATGTTCCATTTTTTGATCGAACGATAAATTCTGCAGTGTTTTGATATTTGTTTGCCAAATCTTTAGTTTTGTTCTGATCGACTTGAATTTTTGTGTAAATGTGGCTACTATGTTATTGTATAACATATATTAAAACCAATGCGGTTGCATGAATACTTATTTCACAAAAAACTTTAAAAATTGCATTTGTGACAAAAATGTAAAAAATGCTATGTTTATGCAAATTAGGCGTATGCAAATGAGATAATTTGCATATTCATTGTAATACCCTGAAAGTAGATTCAAATACCGTTTATATGAGATATCACACTTATCTCTATCTAACATACCAAAGATTTTGTAATGGTTTTTATATTGTGTAATTTTGGTCTAATTTACGCTGACGTTACCATGGAAACCACAATTTTTCTCAATTTTCCCAGCACTTCCCGCGTTGGCATCAGGCCGCTTTAAACTGGCAAAATTCAACTTTTGGCATGTCGCAGTGCTTGTTAAAATCTGGTGCAAGGTTCCAAAATTTTTTCATATGTGCAGCCCTAAAACCCAGTCACGATTTCCAGGTATGGTTCCACTACAGTGGTTCAATATCATCGACACCTCTTTCTAATATTATGTCGACTTGAAGTTGCCATGAACAATATCTTGGTGTTCCAAATAATTGTCGTCATATTTTGAAGGTATTTAATGTGGGTTTTGCAACAGGAGGCAATAACGTTGTTCTATTACAGCTGATATGTGAGGCCGCCTGCTCAGCATTCTGCATACGGAGGTTCAGTATTTCTGCACATGAGCAGTTGTCCTTTAAAAGGCTCGGAAGATACCATAATCTGTAAAATATTATTCAATCGTGTAAGGGATGATACAGGTTCAATAAATTTCACCCCCCCCTTTTTTTTTGTCTTACCTGCCACATCTCTTTCTTTTGCCTTCCTCCCCTCACCCTAAAGGTTATCCATAAATCCCCCCATATCCATGACTTAGTGGCCGGGGCGAAACCCCCAACCAAATCCCTACCTTTTTCAACCAGAATATTGTTGATTTTGGATCATATCCTGACATCGCAGACCACGTGATCATTCTCTGCCTGCAGGTGGAGAAAAACGTGAAGATGAAGGCGATCAACTACACGGCAATGTACAACTAGGGGGATGGACAGACGGACAGAGACATTGATGCACCGTTGTTCTCCTTGGTGTAAGCCTGTACCAGACACCGTGGGGAGAGATGGCTTGCTTTAGAGGCAGATAGACAGATGAATTAAGTGGACTGAAGGAAGGATGGACTTGGGTACTAGCCAGTGTATAAAAAACACTGG